>JAWPHD010007099.1:0-134346 GCA_037043455.1 Cyrtodaria siliqua | reverse complement strand
TATACAATTGAAAAGTTTAACATGAATTGGTAACATTATATTTATTGTCGCTCTTTAATCTGTTCATTAATAATATTGTCCATACCCGTTGATTTGTTTATTTCGCAAGGAACGTGCAGCCTTTATAATTTCTTCTTCAATATGCGTTGATTTAATTTCATCGTTTATCTTCTTGGATGTGGGCGCATCATGTGTTTTTGACCATGTTTCGGCTTTCGTATAAATAATTGTTAGATTGGACGAAATTCGCTTTGGGGCTCGTTATTTGTATGATCGGTTACAGTAACAGGATCTTTCTCTATTCTGTTCGGTGCGTTTTAGCTCTAGCTGAATTTAGGCTTTGGCCATTACTGGGCTTCCGTACTCAAATGGGCATCGATTTGTTCATTTTGTACATGTGAACTAGCATTGTTTTTGACTGTTTAATTTTTAAAAAGTTATAAAAACTCTTTAATAGATGCTTTCGTGTTATTTTTGTTTAGGTATTCGGATTTATAATGCTTCCAGAATTGTTTAGTTTCTGAATGCTTTGTAAGAACATGTGATTATTCTACTCGTTCCGATAAGCGATTATAGCTAGTAAGATAGGGTATTCTTATATTGTTTACTTACGGATTTATGAAACGATTTTATAATACGGCGTTTTGTATTTATTATAACAAAGTTTCTACCTTTATAGATAGAGATTTCTTACTTTATAACACGATTGTCAAACCATGGTTTAATATTTGTTCTTATTATTTATCTTTCGCTTAGTATATCCGAATGATTCTTGTAAGCAAAATACCTATATTATGCCTCCGAAAAGCGCATGCAAACAATTAGATTATTGATGGAGTAACAACTTTCAACTTTCATAGTAACAATATCCTGGGATTTGAGTATTTTGAACGAAAAAAGTTCGGAAGATATATACATAAATTTGCGCTCCTCCATGAAAATAATTGAAATGCTTATTTGATATTCATATTTATTTGCATTAAGTCACCAGAATGGGAGAAGAAGATGTGTATAATTCATTTTGTAGGCTATACATTATTGTAATAGTTTTAATGCAACCTGTGTTGTGTTAAGATATTTATACGAATAAGTATCAAATTGCACTGCTACCATAATGATATATGAATGTGTGGTATATTGAAAATACCAGAGGTTCAGCACCCTGTTTGCTTAACAACCATCAGTATTAATTACAATGTCTGCATTGCTATTGTTTGCAATGTCGGCACAGCTACTGTTTACAATGTCCGGTAATGCTATTGTTTGCAATATCTGGCCACGCTATTGTTTACAATTTTCGACAATGCTATTGTTTGCAATGTCCGGCACTGCTTTTGTTTACAAAGTCTGGTACCGCTATTATTTACAATGTTCGGGCACCATTATTGTTTACACTGTCCGGCATCAGTATTGTTTACAATGTCAGGCAACATTATTGTTTACAATGTCCGCACTGCTATTGTTTACAATGTCCGGCACCATTATTAAGTGTGGCCAACCAGTAGTGTCTTACTATGTCCCGCACCATTGTTGTTTACAATGATTGACACCGGTATTGTTCACAATGTCCGACACACGCTATTGTTTACAATGTCCGGCACTGCCATAGTTTGCAATGTCCGACTCATGCTATTTGTTTACAATGTCAGGACACTGCTATTGTTTACAATGTCCGGTACTAGGCTTTTGCTTTGCAATGTCCGGCACCGGTATTGGCGACCGCTATTGTTTACAATGTCCGACAATGCTAATGTTTACAATGTCTGGCATCCCTAGGCGACGGTGGCACCCATCCATGGATCCGCCACTGAATATAATTGACCAAGACTGCTTGCGCAATAGGCCTTTAGTCGAAGTAGACCAATACCAAAAAAATACTCACACGTTTGTCCATTGCTTTTCTGGCGCTATGTATCCAAGAAAAACATCCAGTCCAGTTGTTTCGGCAGACTTTACACCATGTTGATATGTTTTTTTTAGTTTTTCGGTGTAACACTGACATTGATACGGTTTGCTAGGCCGATTACAATGTCTGAACGTCGACAACGTCATTTAACCAATCGCAGCGCCGGATTACGAGAATAGAATAGGTCGACGTCACAACGATGTGTCACATGATGAGAAATTTGATGTAACGTCGTTTTCCAGCACATTTTAGGCTATGTATGAAGAGTCGATTTGTAGTGCTTATTCCTGGGTTAGAACCAGTACAGTACCTCCCACCATCCGTAAGAATTAACACTTTCTCACTTACAAGTCGAGCTTCCAATTGGGGATTCGAACCCGCAGCGGCCTGTGAGAGGCGAGCAAGTTTTAAACTCAGCGCCTTTACATTCTCGACCGCGGAATCATTTACATAATGAAGAATCGCATTCATTCTAGCGTTCAACCTGTATCCTAAAATTGTTTGTCTTTGCTCGATTTAGGTATATGGAAATCAACTAATATATTCGCTTCACTGAAAGCCTATTCTGTGTTCAGCATAGCATGTCATTCATTTATTCAAATTCTACTGAGTGTTATAGACATATTATAAGGGATCATTTATAAACACATGTAGGTCATAAGCCTATTGCCAGTTGTTCACAATGTCCGGCACCAGTATTGTTTACAATGTCCGGCCCCAGTATTGTTTACAATGTCCGGCACCTAGTATTGTTTACAATGTCTGGCACCAGTATTGTTTACAATGTCCGGTACCATTTTTGTTTACAATGTCCGGCACCGGTATTGTTTACAATGTCCGCGCTGCTATTGTTTTGCAATGTCCGACACTGCTATTGTTTACAATGTTTGTCACGGCTATTGTTTACAATGTCTGGCACTGTATTGGTTTGCAATGTCAGGCACCTGCTATTGATTACAATGTCCGGCACTACTATTGATTACAATGTCCGACACCAGTATTGTTAACAATATATGGGCACCAGTATTGTTTAAAAACGTCCCGCAATGGGCCGCATTGTTGTTGTTTACAGTGCTTGATACTGGTATGTTTACAATGTCCGGCACTGTTATTGTTCAAAATGTCGGCACTGTTATTGTTTACATAAGAATCTATTCCATAAAGAGTAGGACATGCTTCCCGCTGTACTATGTCTCATTCAGCTATCGCTGAACCCACTCGAACCCCTTTCGATACAGCATTGAACAACAATGTATTTGACACTAAATATAATTGATCAAGATTGCTAAGCTAAGCATAGGCTTTTATCGGTAGACTATTACTAAATAATACTCACACGTTTGCCCATTGCTTTTCTGGCGCTATGTATCCAAGAAAAACATCCAGGCCCTGTTGTTTCGGCAGACTTTACCATGTTGATATTTGGTTTATAGGTGTTCAGTGTAAACACTGACGTTACCTACCGAGGTTCGGTTTGCTAGGCCGTAAATAAGAGCTGATCGTTGCCAACGTCATTCGACCAATCACGGCGCCGGATAACAATACAAATAATTCGACGTCACGCGGTTGGGTCACATGACGGAGAAACGCACTCATTCTAGCATTCAACGTATATCCCAAAAAATCATTTTGTCATTCTTCCTATATATTTGCAATTTAAATAAATTATTTGAATTTTACCGATAGTATTCGCTTCGTTCTTAGTAACTTGACGTCACTTTAGGACTACTCTGTGTACAGCATAGAATGGAATATATTAATTTCTATTCTACTGATATTTAGGCTTAAGGACTATTTGGTCAGCCCTATTTGAAAGAAAGTGGTGGGAATGGTAAATATTTGTTTGCATGAAATAGACAAATTTTCTTTTTAAAAGGTCAATACTACTAAAGTGAACAGTAATAAAATGAATTGAAATGTAAACAACATTAAAAAAAAATACATGAATAAAAGCATTGAGTTTAATATCCTAAAGTTTGATGCGAAAATACTTATTGTTTTAACAATTTATATTTCCTGAAAAGATTTGGTTTATATATCGTCCAATCATCCATCGACGACACACATAGACTTCATTTCTTAATATAAGAACTAATGCAGGTCACACTATGATCTTTTCCGAGTGTGGTGTTGTTCGTTTTTTTTAATTTCAATGCCATGTGTTAGTGAATAATATGTATTATTTTGGGCCAAAAAAAAGTAGTCTGCACTATTTTACATATCATTATTTATGTAACCATTGATAATATTGGGATAATTAATTGAAAATAAGGAATATTTATGTACTAAAAATATACCACGATTTTTATCCATTCGTACTTCCTTTGCTTAGTTATAAACTAAATGCATTTTAACTAGCTTTTCTCCATTATGTATATAGTTAATTGATATACTTCTTTTTTTTTATCACATAGTGCATGCGGTCAATGTGCACATACTATTCCCCACCCACTTTTTTTTTATATCATATATGGCTGACCAATAGTCCTTAATATAACGACCATTGAACATCACATATAGCACTAGGTGTACTGCATCTCGTAAACATTAGTTAGCTGCTTACATCATATACACAACGTTTACAAGAATACGTATATGTCTTGATAAAAAATAGTATGTTCGTAAGAACATGCTTTCCCTCTGTAAAACCAGTCGTTTACTTTACATTAGACTCAACACCCAGGATTGAAAAAGGTTTCCATACTAATTATACACTAGCATTTCACCGTCACAGCTCCTCATTTCCCTCGTGACAAAACCTTCATCGCCTCCAGGCATTTATCCACCGTTATTTTAACTATCATAGCCTTAAGGCATTTGTCCCCCCCGTTATACAAACTATCATTGCTTGCTGCCACTATATTCTCCATTATACATATTGTCGTCGTCTCCAGTCACTTGTTCTGGTAATAAAAACTATAAACACTATCATCGCTTCCAGCCTCTTGTACCTCGCTATACTACACTATCATCGCTTCCAGTCTCTTGTACCTCGTTATACACACTGTCATCGCTTCCAGCCTCTTGTACCTCGCCTATACATCATTATCATCGCTTCCAACCTCTTGTACCTCGCTATACACACTAATCATCGCTTCCAGCCTCTTGTTACCTCGCTATACACACTATCATCGCTTCCAGCCTATTGTACCTCGCTATACACACTTTCATCGCTTCCAGCCTCTTGTACCTCGCTATACACACTATCATCGCGTCCAGCCTCTTGTACCTCGCTATACACACTATCATCGACTTTCCAATCTCTTGTACCTCGCTATACACACTGTCATCGCTTCCAGCCTCTTGTACCTCGCTATACACACTGTCATCGGCTTCCAGCCTCTTGTACCTTTGCTATACACATTGTCATCGCTTTCAGCCTCTTGTACCTCGCTATACACACTATCATCGCGTCCAGACCTCTTATACCTCGCTATAAAAACTATCATCGTTTCCAACCCTCTTGTACCTCGCTATACACATCTATCATCGCTTCAAACCTCTTGTACCTCGCTATACACACTATCATCGCTTCCAGCCTCTTGTACCTCGCTATACACACTATCATCGCTTCCAGCCTCTTGTACCTCGCTATACACACTATCATCGCTTCCAGTCTCTTGTACCTCGCTATACACACTATCATAGCTTCCAACCTCTTGTACACCGTTATAAACACTTGTATCGCCTCCAGCCACTTGTACTACGTTATAAACACTTGTGTCGCCTCCAGCCACTTTTATCGCATTATAAACACTATTATCGCCTTCAGTCACTTATTTCCTGTTATGCAGTCGTGTGTCGCCTCCCGTAGCTACGCTGAATCCGAGGCAGTTGCCTCGATAGAGAAAGGTGCCAATCACTGAATTAGGCCTTCCAATGGACTATCACATCAAACCACTAAATAGGCTTGAATGTATATATCAGTATTTGTCTAACTTAAAACTGAAAAGTCTTGCACGGAATGCACTCAACTGCAGAAAATCACATGTAGAAATCAATTTTTTTTCGAGGTACATGCCCTCAGACCAGCTAGACCTTTGTCTCGGTTAAATATTCAGGGCTGGCTACCAGGCGCTGGCTTTGATCCCAGCCAAAATTGCTTGAATCCTGAAATTGTACTGTGAGAAGGCATAACATATTAACCTGGTTGACATACAGTATTGCCATTTTGTTCATTAAAACACGTATCAGAAATGTTGCCCTCATTCCTGCAGCCGTAGCACTCCTACAACACTGCATAGATACAGCAATAGGTCAACTAGTATTGTTAAAGGGGGTAAATCAGACTTTTTCTAGACTAATCTTAAAATTTAAAAGTGTTCCCATTCCTGATAACAAGTTTTGAACAGACCATAAAATTTCGAATGGAATCTGGCGAACAATAACCCGGATGCTTATATCTGTCAGTGCCTGACGCCTTCATGCATAAATAACTAAGATCCAATAACGAAACCATAATCAATTGCTAGATCTCTAGACAGGCTTTTTTTTTTGTTTGATTGGTGTTTTTAGGCGTTCATTGACTTCATTCACAGAGTAAATTTATGGTCAAACTCAAATTAATGTTTAGCTTCCAAAACAAGATATCTGTTTATTTTACAGAGCTATATCATTGCCTAAAAATATATCTTGCTTATTAAACATATATATTTTGACCTTTGAAAGCTATCTTGTATGCTAGAGAGATATCAATTTAATTACGAAAGATATATCTCTACTAGCTTAAAGAGATATCTATCTGCAATTGCTAGAAAAATACCTCAGTACTTTAAATATATCTCTCTAAAATCAAGATATCTCTTTAAGATATCTCCTTAAGCCAGGCAGATATCTATGCAAATTAGAACATACACGTCTTTAAAGATAGAGTTATCTCTCTAAGTGAGATATCTCTTTAAAGTACCAATATTCTTATTTCTCTTACTTAAAGAGATATCGTTTTAGCTTTAAAACATATCTATTTAGATTTCTCTTTAAGTTAACAACGTATCTGTTTTAAGTAATTAGCGGAAAGATACTGTTATAATTCGTGCCTTAGACAAAATCTCAGTAAGATGATTTAAAAGAGATATTTATCTCTATAATTATAATAGTTCTCTATTCGTTAACAAGTAGTAATCTCTTAATATTTAAAATATATCTCACTACCTCTAAAGAGGGTATCTCTTAAAACAAGATATCTTTATAAGTTGGAAAGATGTCTGTTTAAGATAGTTAGATATCTATTTAAACTTATAGATATATATCGTTTTCACTTAACAAGATATGTTCGCAATGTCATCATAGAGCTATCATAGAGGTATCTTTCTGCGTTAAATATATATCTTTCAATCTTACAGAGATATATTTTTTGGGAATAAATACTTAATTTGGCTCGCCATAAATATATATTGAACTTTTCCTCTTATGTACACTTCAAGGGTAAGACAAACCTAATATCTGCCTTACATATAATACAGTCGTGTTATGATTGACGAAATTTATTGACAGTTTGTTTAATTTATTAATAAGCTAGAAGAAATCGTGTTTTTGATATCTAAAACAATTTATATATGTGTCATTTATATAATGTTTAGTTTGTATTCTATATATAGTGCTAGCTACATTTCGTAACTTAAAGGGGTTCATGCACTATTTTCAAACAAGATTTGTTTAAAAGGACTCTGAAAAACTTGAAAAAAGCCTAAAAGAATTATCAAAATGCCCATGAAAAATAAAGGAAGATATGACCTATTGAACATTTGCAGAGAACATAACTGGAGGGCGGCCATCTTGGAATGATGACGTCCATCGCGCCTTTTTACCATATATGGCATATTGACAAAATATATTTTAAAAACAAGAAAATCATTGCAACTTGATTAAAAATAAATATTTAGATGTAAATGTATAAACCGTATGCTTATTTTTCATTGCAGTGATTTTCTTTGCTTTAGAAGACATTTTGTCAATATGCCATATATGTAGAAAGGCGCGATGACGTCCAAGATGGCCGCCTCCATTTATTACATTATTTGTACTGGCATTTTGATAATTCTTTCAGCTTTTTTTTTCAAGTTTTTCAGAGCCCTTTAAAGTAAACCTTGTTTGAGAATAGTGCATCAACCGAGTTAATATATACACATAAGAACACATCGGCACCCTTCATGTAAACCACAATGTTTGATCGTAGAAAGTTAAAACAAATCAACGGGTTACCATATTCCTTCCAGGAACAGCCAACAAATTTGTATAGTGAGTTTATTTATTTGTTCACAACACATACTTTTAAAAGCCTGTTGCATCATAGCCAATGCAATACAGATTAGCAAGATAAATGCAAGCACGGATAATGTTGGAGTTTTGTATATCATTACACATGTAAGCATTGACAATGTTTCGAGTTTTCTATATCATTTTAACTGCAAGCATGGACAATGTTTGAGTTTTCTATATTATTATAACTGCCAGCATGGACAATGTTTGACTTTTCTATATCATTACACATGTAAGCATTGACAATGTTTTGAGTTTTCTATATCATTACACATGTAAGCATCGACAATGTTTTGAGTTTTCTATATCATTATAAATGCAAGCATGGGCGATATTGGAGATTTCTATAATAATATCCGGCTTTCTATATCATTATAACTGCAAGAATGGACAATGTTTGAGTTTTCTATATCATAACTGCAAGCATGGACAATATTTGAGATTTCTATGTCATTACAAATGCAAGCATGGACAATGCTTGAGATTTCTATGTCATTACAAATGTAAGCATGGACAATGTTTGAATAGTCTATATCATTATAACTGCAAGCATGGACACTATTGAAGTTGTCTATATCATTATAAATGCAAGCATGGGAGATGTTGGAGATTTCTATGATACTATCCGGAGTCATTTTTTTTTTTTTATCAACGATCTTTAATTTGTTAACGTCAGTTTCGTCCATATAAATATGCAGACAATGAAGCTATTACATCTTTATGAATTGATTCTTTAGTTTAGGTCTTAACATCTCAGACATATTACCTCCACATCAGGAAATAATAGAACACAAGAGACAACTTATCTAAATGAAACAAGAAAAATTACACACACGAATTTATGTTATAAATGGGCACGTTTTGCGAAATACATTTAATAGCTGTTTAAGGGGATGTCAGCGCTTATTGTTTAAATAATGATTTGTAATGTGTCTTATTGTAACAGAAAATAAAGTTGACAAACTATTGTATTCCCAGCGGCCTTATTAGCTATTGACCGTTACAAGGCGGAGCCCTATTATCAGCCATTTTGTGTTTATGATGTGATATCTTGCCTTTTGTTCGCCTTTATGGATTTTTTTTTCTGTGTGTGTTTGTGGATAGATGTTGTTTGTTTCTGTGTGTGTTTTTAGATAGATGTTTGTTTCTCTGTGTGTTTGTGGATAGATGTTGTTTGTTTCTGTGTGTGTTTGTGGTTGACTGTCGTCCTTGAGGCTACATTTCCTGTTCGAGTTTTATATCTACTTTTATTTACAGCCACACTATGTTTATTTTCAACCTTAACGGAGATGATGCAGAGTTCTTGTGGACATTAATGCGACATCTTAAGCCTTTGTATACATACACAATGTCTGTTATATACATACAAACATGTATTACATTTGTAATTCTCAAAGTCATCTTGATAGCAGCGAAATATGTATTAAAATAAGATCAACCTTTTCGAGTCAACACACTTATGGTGAATCTAATTGCGGTTTCTATACTAGTGATCTTGTGAACAAATGTCAAGATGAAGTTGGTTGCGGAGAGAAATTATGTCGAAGATAAACACCCACATGGTTTGTTGACTGCCTTTTGGTGAAGTACATTTCAATTAGCAATATTGCATATGGAATTATAGCAAAAGGCAACACTGATTGCGACCAAAGCGCCGGAGGAAGGTCTATGGACCACGTGTATCTTGTTTGTATGGTGGCATAGTATGGTGGCGTATTTCTGCCACGAGTTAGCTAGATAATTATCATGATTATTTCGAGATAGTAACATGTATTTTTCGAGATAATAATACATTTTCGCGAAAATCTTATAAAATGTGTATGATAAAATTATCTCAAATTCTTTTAGTTATCATGTTAAATGCCTCGCTAATGCCCACTTCTGCCATCATGATTCTGGTTTCTGGAGAATTATCGCGTTACCCGTATCATGCTTTCTTCGAGATAGTAATTGAATTTTCACGAAAATCTCTGAGTTGTCTTGTTAAATGCCTTGATACTACTGATCATGATAGTTCTGGTTTCGTGATAAATTCTGTTACTGAGTTAACTATAAATATTTACGCGATAGTAACGTGAATTTTCTGATAAATAGTCATAATTATTACGGAAACAAAATTTCAAATGTTTAAGATAATTCTTACCGCGTTAACTATTGTGCTAACGCGATGCCAGAAGAGGGCAGTATTGCAGCAAGTTTTGTTAGAACTGTTGAACATTAAAGAGAAAAAGTAACATTATCGCGAAAAATGCACGATAAATTATCTAGCTATCTCGTGGCAGAAATATGCCACCATATGTTTGTATGCCATTCTTCGCGTTTCAATAACTATTGAAGCTAATATTATATCTTCCGATGAGTTATCGTCTGATCCCCGCAGCGACAGTAACACAAATAATGCCAACGCCGTTGGGGCCCCGACTAGGATGTTAATCCATTTAGCAAAAAATGTGCACACTAATATCTAATGATATTTCTTTTCGACAGATTGCGTGCCACTAAATACTTTGCCATAGGCCATCTGTGTGACCTGTCAAGCTAATGGTCTCACACCACAATTAATTTCCCATAGGGTTACTGTACAGCTGTTTCCAACACATGACCTTCAAAGCGCCCCAGCAGACCTTGTTGTTGGTTTAATATCTTCAGGACTGCTAAGATCTGTAATATAAAACAATAAAATACAAACATTAGCCAGGTTGTTTTTTTCCTCGCTCATATTTATGCGACCTCTATGAAAAATACCAAATTCATACACTATCTAGCTGACTTTGTGGTGCTTCGGTCAAATGCTTATCAAGTTTGAATGCAACTTCATATCAACGTGGGGTTTTCTGTATCATCAGTCTTTTACACTGCAGATGTATGCTGAAGCAAAGAAAAACCTCTTTGTCAAATTAAAAATTGCCTAAAATGGAGAAAAATTACAATTATTTTCTGTTTTCATTTTGTCTCTAGGTCCGTGAGCTTTCAGGGGAGATAATAGAGGTGTGAGACCTAATATCTAAAGAACTAGAAACCAGATTTTCCCTAAATTACCTCTTGTCATAGATATTTCCACCACAAATTCGTTGAACGCATGAACAACATGATTTCCCAGCTTAAACTTTGAGCTAATGTCAATTTAGGAACAGTGTGTAATCCACATCGAACATTGAAATAAATTTTTACTGAAGGTTATTTCCCCCATAGGATTCAATGATCCTCATGATCCTAGCTGGTGGAGATTATTGTATACATGGTTACTCCACAGACATACTAATAAACATACCACATATATATATATATGTTATTAGATCAAGTGTTGGATTAATTAAGTTGGATCGACACACTGTACACAACCGAGACTGGAATACATATTACCCATATAGTAATATACCCAGTCGAGTTAAATACTTGATGCAATCATTAAGGCGTCTGGAATCGACGATTTATCGTTTTAGAGCTTACATTAGTTTAATTAAAATTCATGAGAATAAAATATTTCTTTCCGTGTTTAACAACCGTAAATGTTTTCGTCAAATGTTTTGATGAGATAGAATAATCCCAATGGATGTGATAATTATCAGCATTATCGGCATTTGAGTTATCATGTGCTCGTTGAATGAATATTTATCTTGTCTTATTTTTTTAAAGATTTATTACTGTATATATACAGACGATTGTAATTTCTATTTCATGTTTCCGGTGCTGTGTAACACTTTGCATATATTAGTTATTGGGTTTGTTACTGACCCCCTACAGAAATATGTGAGGTCAGTAAGATTTATAGGGGGCGAGGCAATAGCCGAGTCCCCCTATGTATCTGACTGACCCCACATATTTCTGTAGGGGTCAGTAACAAACCCAATAACTGATTTATTGCATCGAGCACCTTTTTTAAGGCAAACATCGATATTTAACCCATATAAATGGAGCGTCAACGTCATTGAGGCGTTCGCGCAATTTGATGTCATGACGGTGACGTCACGACCGGTTCGATTTAAAAACATTATTAATTAACTTATTATGTTTGTTACTAATGCCTTAACGAACTATTTGCAAATGATTAAAACTTTGAATCGGAATTGTACTCCATATTGTTTTAGTGACCCTCTATGAAATCTATTGACCCACTATAGAATAATAGAGGGTCACCATGTGATTGCTCTAATCCAATGAAATTCCTAGGATTTTGTGCGAGGTGCTATAATAGGCGTTTAACTCCAAGAGGATACAATTTAAAATATGTTGTAACAATACGATTGGCACACATATAGAGGATATTTGTTGGTTTGGAGTGAATATAGGATTTATTTTCATCGAGAAGTGAGGAACTTATATTTTCAAGAGTGCTTTAGAACGAATGAAAATATAGTTTTCTCACTTCGAGATGAAAATAAATCCTATATTCACGACAAACCAACAAATATTCTATTTATTATATACTTTTTATCATGCAACACTATCAAACTGGTTCAAACAAAAAATACATTTCGTTCCGACTGTTCCCCTTTAACGTTTTCCCAGATAACTATAGTAACGCCAGAGCGTGAGGCGATTTACATATATTTAGTGCGCATAGAATATAGTTCTAGATGTGACTGTTATAAGCAAATGTAGAAAAAAGTAGTTCCATTTTTTTCCGTGAAAATATAAACAATGAGAATATAAGGTTTATTCTAACCATATAATCCACTATTTCACTGGGAAGTATATAATATATAGAGTTTAATAACCAGTGTTTTTGAGATACGGGTCTGAAAAATACTGGTTATTTAAGAAATAGAACAACGTCTACTGTGAATTATCGTTTAATATATCACGGTTTGGATTTCAATTGTAAACAATAATTTCACGAGCCCGAAGGGCGAGTGAAATTATTGTTTACAATTGAACGACAAACCTTGATATATTATAGATAATTCACCGTAAACGATGTTCTTTTTCTATTCTAATACCCCTAAAATGTGAAAATAACGCACACATCTGAAATCTTTCGCATTGCTTTGCTTGCTCTCCTAACGTTTCATCCGTTACAATGCGTAATGCGCAATGCGCAATGCTTATTCTCCTAACGTTGCAAAAATTACAGCGATATATCGTTCAATATAACGAGATATTTTAAACTAGCTATATAGTGCGGGTGTATTAGAATAAACTATATATTACATAATTTAAAATAATATTTTATTAATATTTCTAATGATTCACGCCTTTAAACACCAGTTTGCACGAGAACGCCAAGACGACGTTACGTCATCCAAGACGACGTTACGTCATACAACCAAAACAACAATCGGAACTCTTCGCCAATT
Organism: Cyrtodaria siliqua; assembly: GCA_037043455.1. Taxonomy (NCBI): domain Eukaryota; kingdom Metazoa; phylum Mollusca; class Bivalvia; order Adapedonta; family Hiatellidae; genus Cyrtodaria; species Cyrtodaria siliqua. The sequence goes on along the minus strand of JAWPHD010007099.1, from coordinate 120,885 downwards.
TCCGTACTCGGGAATAGTGACGGAATCCGACGAGGCAGTTCCGATTGCCAAAACAAGTGGAACCGGAACTCTTCGTTAATTTCCGTAATCGTTATATCCTTGTGGCGGAATCTGACGACGACGTCCGAAAAACAATCGGAACGGAAAAGGCCGAACAATGTACCGTACTGGGAAATATCTCCCAGTTCCCAGTAGATCAAACGAGTAGATATATCTTTTCTATTCCCAGTATTTCCTATACAAATCACAGAGTGAGACAAATATGTAATATATCGTTATTCTATAATCATAACATGGGAACAATCATATTATCACAATGCAACATACTCTTTATATATGCATTCGGTGAATCACAGACATATAAATAAACAGATAGGAAACTTCCTATCTTAACAAATGAAGTAACCAAAATATCAAGTGGCACCTTAACTTTTCCTTCCATCTTCTCTCTCAGTTATTCACCGATTTTGATGAAAATACATCCAAAAGATTCATAGTGAATAGCATAATGGTATTATAATAATTTATGTTTATTTTCAAATAAGAAATTTTATAAAAAAATGTTTAAAGTTTAAAATGTCATCATTTTTCGCTTTTCTCGTAAAAATCAATGTTTTGACATAGTCAAAGTTTCCATCAAACTCCTTTTTTGCCTCAATGTAAGAGAAAACAAAATACTATCATTGGAAAGAAAATTAAATTTGTGATGGTATTTGGCTGAAAAGAAATCTTCATGATATGTGTGTTTAAAGTTGGGAAATATTTTGTGAAATTTTCGAACTGTGCCACTTGAAATTTACACAATTTTCATAGTGTCCAATCTATTTGTTATTAGGTCTGTGGGTGAATTTACATTTGACAAGAATGTGTTTAATATTGTTACTTGTACCACTACAGTTAGCTAAAACACGCTTATAACATAATTATGTACACTTTAACTTCTACATAAAAAGTGCATTTCTTATTTAAACTACTTTCTAAATACATATACAGAGTTTACGATCTTAACTTATTCGTTTTCCAAGAGCTTGTATTTGAGTTGAGGACATTGCATATTTGAAAAGCTACTCCATCAGAGCTACGGTTACTATAAACTTCAAAAACCTTTGCAACATTTTATTATCGTAACCTTGATATACTAGGCTTGTAAAATAAAATAAAAATAATCTAAGAACATTGTTCACCAGTAATGACTTTTATCAGGCAGCTTTTTAATAGAGAAGAATATTTAGAAATAAATCAACAACTAAGCAGCAGATTTTACGCCCTTTTAAAACTAGTATTTTTGGCAACACATTTATTTTAAGTGATTGAGATCAAATTTCCGAAATTCTTAAATATTGGCCATTTAAGAAAATGCCTTTCAGGGTTTTCATATTTCTATTTCAAGTGAAAGCAATAACGTTTATATTAATTATGATTAGGACATTTGTCTTAATATGGCATGATCATCATGTTCTATGATTGACATTTAAAACTAGCATTTCCCAAGGCATTATAAATCATGAAAACGTCTCTAACTCGTAAAAAGCAGTTAGAAACAAATTATAAGATTTTAGAATCTGTTATACGATTTTAGAGTCAGTTATACGATGTCGGCACCAGTTATACGATGTTAGAACCGGATATACGATGTTAGAACCACTTATACGATCTTAATTGGCACCAGTTATACGATGTTAGAACCAGTTATATGATGTTCGATGCTAGAACCAATTATACGATGCTAGAACCAGTTATACGATGTTAGAACCTGTTATACGATGTTAGAACCTGTTACACGATGTTAGAACCAGTTATACGATGTTAGCACCAGTTATACGATGTTAGAACCTGTTACACGATGTAAGAACCAGTTATATGATGTTAGCACCAGTTATACGATGTTATAACCTGTTATACGATGTTAGAACCAATAATACGATGTTATAACCAGTTATTCGATGTTAGAATCAATTTTACGATGTTAGCACTAGTTATTCGATGTTAGAATCAATTAAGAACCAATTATACGATGTTAACACCTGTTATACGATATTAGAACCAGTTATACGATGTTAGTACCAGTTATACTATGTAAGTACCAGTTATACGATGTAAGTACCAGTTATACTATGTTAGCACCAATTATACGATGTTAGAATCAGTTATACGATGTTAGAACAGTTACACATTGTTAGAATCAGTTATACAATGCTGACACCAGTTATACAATGCTGACACCAGTTATACAATGTTATATCCAGTTACACGCTGTCAGAACCAGTTAATATACGTTGTCAGTTAGCACCAGTTATACGATTTTAGAACCTGTTATACGATATTATAACCATTTATACGATGTTAGATCCAGGCTTACGATGTCAGCACCAGTTGTACGATGATAGCACCAGTTAATATACGTTGTTAGTTAGCACAGTTATACGATGTTAGAACCAGTTATACGATGTTAGAACTAGTTAAACGATGTTAGCGACAGTTATACGATGTTAGAACCAGTTATACGATGTTAGAACCAGTTATACGATGTTATAACGTGTTATACGATGTTATAACCAGTTATACGATGCTAGAACCAGTTATACGATGTTAGTACCAGTTATACATGTTAGCGCCAGTTATACATTGTTAGAACCAGTTATACGTTGTTAGTTAGCGCCAGTTATACGATGTTAGAATCAGTTATACGATGTTAGCACCAGTTATACGATGTTGGAACCAGTTACACGATGTTAGAACCAGTTATACGATCTTAGTACCGGTTAATATACGTTGTTAGAACCAGTTATACGATGTTAGCACCGGTTGCATGATCTTAGCACCAATTAATATACGTTGTTAGAACCAGTTATAGGATGTTAGCACCGGTTATACTATGTTAGAACCTGTTATACGATGTAAGAACCAGTTATACGATGTTACCACCAGTTATTCAATGTTAGAAACAATTATACGATATTAGAAACAGTTATACGATGTTAGAACCAGTTATACGATGTTAGAACCAATTATACCATGATATCACCAGTTATACGATGATAGCACCAGTTATTCGATGTTAAAACCAATTTTACAATGTTAGCACCAGTTATTCGTTGTGAACACCAGTTATACGATGTTAGAATCAGTTAATATACGTTATTAGAACCAGTTATACGATGTTAGCACCAGTTACGTTTTACGCTGTTAGAACCAGTTATATGATGTTAGCACCAGTTATTCGATGTTAGAACCAATTATACGATGTTAGAACCAGATATTCGATGTTAGAACCATGTATACGATGTCAGAACCAGTTATACGATGTTAGTACCAGTTATATGATGTTACCTGTAGCACCAGTTATACGATGTTAGAACCATTTACACGATGATAACACCAGTTATTCGATGTTAGAACCGATTATACGATGTTAGAACCAGATATTCGATGTTAGAACCAGTTATACGATGTTAGAACCAATTATACCATGATATCACCAGTTATTCGATGATAGCACCAGTTATTCGATGTTAAAACCAATTTTACAATGTTAGCACCAGTTATTCGTTGTGAACACCAGTTATACGATGTTAGAATCAGTTAATATACGTTATTAGAACCAGTTATACGATGTTAGCACCAGTTATGTTTTACGCTGTTAGAACCAGTTATATGATGTTAGCACCAGTTATTCGATGTTAGAACCAATTATACGATGTTAGAACCAGATATTCGATGTTAGAACCATGTATACGATGTCAGAACCAGTTATACGATGTTAGTACCAGTTATATGATGTTACCTGTAGCACCAGTTATACGATGTTATCACCATTTACACGATGATAACACCAGTTATTCGATGTTAGAACCGATTATACCATGTTAGCACCATTTATTCTATTTAAGATCCAATTATACGATTTTAGCACCAGTTATACGATATTAGAACCAGTTATACGATGTTAGCACCATTTATTCTTTGTTAGAACCAATTATACAATAGTAGCACCAGTTATACGATATTAGAACCAGTTATACGATGTTAGAACCAGTTATGCGATGATAGAACAGTTACACATTTGTTAGAACAAGTTATACAATGTTGGCACCAGCTATACAATGTTAGATCCAGTTACACGATGTTAGAACCAGTTAATGTACGTTGTTAGTTAGCACGAGTTATACGATGTTGGAACCTGTTACACGATGTTAGAACCAGTTATACATTGCGAACCAGATATACGATGTTAGCACCAGCTAATATACGTTGTTAATTAGCACCAGTTATACGATGTTAGAACCTATTATACGATGTTAGAACCAGTTATACGATGTTAGAACAAGTTAATAATATACGTTGTTAGAACCAGTTATACGATGTTAGCACCAGTTATACGATGTTAGAACCTGTAATACGATGTTAACACCAGTTATTTGATGTTAGAACCAATTATACGATGTAAGCACTAGTTATATGATGTTAGAACCTGTTATACGATGTTAGAACCTGTTATACAATGTTAGAACCTGTTATACGTTGTTAGAACCAGTTATACGATGTTGGCACACGTTATACAATGTTAGAAGAGTTACACATTGATAGAACCAGTTATACAATGTTGGCACACGTTATACAATATTAGAACAGTTACACATTGTTAGATCGTTGTTAGAACCAATTATACGATGTTAGAACCAATTATACGAAGTTAGAACCTATTATACTATGTTATCATCAGCTATACGATTATAGCAGCGGTTAAGATACGTTCTTAGAATCAGTTAATATACGTTGTTAGAACCAGTTATACGATGTTGGCACACGTTATACAATGTTAGAACAGTTACACATTGTTAGAACCAGTTATTCAATGTCGGCATCAGCTTTATACAATGATTATACAAGTTAGATCCAGTTACACGATATTTGAACCAATGTTAGAATCAGTTATTCGATGTTAGGACCAGTTATACGTTGTTAGTTAGCACCAGTTATACGATGTTAGCACAGTCATACGATGTTAGCACCAGTTATATGATGTCATCACCATTTATGCGATGATAGCACCAGTTATTCTATGTTAGAATCAATTATACGATGTTAGCACCTGTTATTCGAAGTTAGAACCAATTATACGATGTTAGCACAAGTTATACGATATTAGAATCAGTTATACGATGGTAGTACCAGTTATACGATGTTAGCACCTTTATACTTTGTTAGAACCAGTTATACTATGTTGGCACCAGTTATGCAATCTTATATCTAGTTACACGATTTAGAACCAGTTAATATACGTTGTTAGTTAGCACCAGTTATACGATGTTAGAACATGTTATACGATGTTAGCGCCAGTTAGACGATGTTAAAACCAGTTATACGTTGTTAGTTGGCACCAGTTATACGATGTTAGAACCAGTCATACGATGTTAGCACCAGTTATATGATGTTAAAACCAGTTATACGATGTTATCACCAGTTATACGATGTTATCACCAGTTATTCGATGTCAGAACCAACTAATCTGTTCTACGATGTTAAAACCAGTTATACGATGTTAGCACCAGTTATACGATGTTAGCGCCAGTTATGCGATGTTAGAACCAGTTACACTTTGTTAGAACCAGTTATACAATGTTGGCACCAGTTATGCAATGTTAAATCTAGTTACACGATTTAGAACCAGTTAATATACGTTGTTAGTTGGCACCAGTTATACGATGTTAGAACCTGTTATACGATATTATAACCAGTTATATGTTGTTAGAACCAGTTAGTTGATGTTAGGACCAATTATTCGATGTTAGAACAAATTATATAATGTTAGCACCAGTTATACGATGTTGGAACCAGTTAGACGATGTTAAAACCAGTTATACGATGATTGCACGAATTATACGATGTTAGCACCAGTTAGACGATATTGGCACCAGTTATACGATATTAGAACAGTTACACACGGTTCTTGATCCATTTATACAATGTTGGCACCAGTTATACAATGTCAGATCCAGTTACACGATGTTAGAACCAGTTATACGATGTTAAAACCAGTAAATATACGATGTTAGAACCAGTTAATATACGTTGTAGTAAACAGTTATACGATGTTGAAACCACTTATACGATGTTAGAACCAGTTATACGATGTTAGAACCAGTTAATATACGATGTTTAAACCAGTTAATATACGTTGTTAGAACCAGTTATACGATGTTAGAACCTATTATACGATGTTATCACCAATTATACGATAATGGCACCAGTTATACGATGTTAGCACCAGTTATACGATGTCAGAACCAGTTAATATACGTTGTTAGAACCAGTTAATATACGTTGTTAAAATCAGTTATACGATGTTATAAACAGTTATACGATGTTGGCACCAGTTATACGATGTTAGAACCAGTTAATATACGTTGTTAGAACCAGTTATACGTTGTTAGAACCAGTTACACGATGTTAGAACCAGTTATACGATGTTAGATCCAGTTAATATACGATGTTTGAACCTATTATACGATGTTATAACCAGTTATACGATAATGGCACCAGTTACACGATGTTAGCACCAGTTATACGATGTTAGAACCAGTTAATATGCGTTGTTAAAATCAGTTATACGATGTTATAAACAGTTATACAATGTTGGCATCAGTTATACGATGTTAGAACCAGTTAGACGATGTTAAAACCAGTTATTCGACGATGGCACCAATTATACGATGTTAGCATCAGTTATACGATATTGGCACCGGGTTATACGATGTTAGAACAGTTACACACGGTTCTTGAAACAGTTATACACTGTTGGCACCAGTTATATAATGTTAGATCCAGTTACACGATGTTAGAACCAGTTATACGATGTTAGATCCAGTTAATATACGATGTTAGAACCTATTATACGATGTTATCACCAGTTATACGATAATGGCACCAGTTATACGATGTTAGCACCAGTTATACGATGTTAGAATCAGTTAATATACGTTGTTCGAACCAGTTAATATACGTTGGTAAAATCAGTTATACGATGTTATAAACAGTTATACAATGTTGGCATCAGTTATACGATGTTAGAACCAGTTAGACGATGTTAAAACCAGTTATTCGATGATGGCACCAATTATACGATGTTAGCACCAGTTATACGATATTGGCACCAGTTATACGATGTTAGAACAGTTACACACGGTTCTTGAAACAGTTATACAATGTTGGCACCAGTTATATAATGTTAGATCCAGTTACACGATGTTAGAACCAGTTATACAATGTTGGCACCAGTTAGACGATGTTAGATCCAGTTACACGATGTTAGAACCAGTTATACAATGTTGGCATCTTGTATACAATGTTTGATCCAGTTACATGATGTTATAACCAGTTATACGATGTTATACAGTGTTATAACAGTTACACATTGTTAGGAACCAGTTATACAATATTGGCACCAGTTATTCAACGTTAGATCCAGTTACACGATGTTAGAACCAGTTATACGATGTTAGAACCAGTTAATATACCTTGTAGGAACCAGTTATACGATGTTAGAACCAGTTATACGATTATAGAACCAGTTAATATACGATGTTAAAACCAGTTAATATACGTTGTTAGAACCAGTTACACGATGTTAGAATCAGTTATACGATGTTAGAAACAGTTATACGATGTTAGATCCAGTTAATATGCGATGTTAGAACCTATTATACGATGTTATCACCAGTTATACGATAATGGCACCAGTTATACGATGTTAGCACCAGTTATACGATGTCAGAACCAGATAATATACGTTGTTAGAACCAGTTAATATACGTTTTGAAATTTTGAAATTTTTAATTTTTAATTTTGAAATTTTGAAATGTTTTAATTTTTAATTTTTTAATTTTTAATTTTGAAATATTGAAATGTTTTAATTTTTAATTTTTAATTTTTTAATTTTGAAATTTTGAAATTTTTTAATTTTTAATTTTTTGAAATTTTGAAATTTTGAAATTTTTGATATTTTTAATTTTTGAAATTTTGAGATTTTTTAATTTAAATTTATTGAAATTTTTAATTTTATAATTTTTAATTTTTGAATTTTTTGAATTTTAATTTTTAATTTTGAAAACTTTAATTTTTGAAATTTTTAATTTTGAGAATTTTGGAATTTTGGAATTTTTAATTTTGTTAAAAATTGGAATTTTTAATTTTGAAATTTTTAATTTTTAATTTTTTTAATTTTTAATTTTTAATTTTCGATCGCCTTGTATTACACATGTTAAGGAAATACGTAATGGGTATATTATACGGAATACAAGCATTTTCATGTGATAAACAGTTATACGATGTTGGCACCAGTTATACGATGTTAGAAACAGTTAATATACGTTGTTTGAACCATTAATATACGTTGTTAAAATCAGTTATAGGATGTTATAAACAGTTATACGATGTTGGCACCAGTTATACGATGTTAGAACCAGTTCATATGCGATTTTAGAACCATATATATGCTGTTTGTACCAACTATACGTTGTTAGAAACAGTAGATATAAAAGTCGAACTGGAATTCGGGTTTTTAATGAGCACACATAACCAAAAGCACGCCTAGAAAGAAATAACAATTTTAAAGATGACTAAAAGGAAAGACACGACATCACAAACATAAAAGAGTGGACAATAGGGCTACCCCCACTGGGAACTGTATTTGGCAAAATGTGCCATTGGGGGGTTTAAACCAGGTTCTAGGGTGCATCTATCCTCACTATTACCCTAGTGTCATCCCAGTAAAACGAGATAATGTAAACAAAGATATCCCCGCCTGTTTATATTCTCTAACAAACAGTGCAGCATTAGTAGGAAATATAAGTAAAACACATAAATGATCATATATATATGAATATAAATAGCAAAAGTCTAGAAAGTCACAAAGCAAGTACTCAGTGACTCGAGCAACAAGAGAACAAACCATTAAGGGAACGACAAGAACCAGATATACGATGTTAGAACCATTTAAACCAGATATATGATGTTAGAACCAGTTAAACCAGATATACGGTGTTGAACCAGTTAAATCAGATACACGATGTTAGACCCAGTTAAACCAGATATACGATGTTAGAACCAGTTAAACCAGATACACGATGTTAGACCCAGTTAATCCAGATACACGATGTTAGAACCAGTTAAACCAGATACACGATGTTAGAACCAGTTAAACCAGATATACGATGTTATAACCAGTTAAACCAGATACACGACGTTAGAACCAGTTAAACCAGATATACGATGTTAGAACCAGTTATACGATGTTAGAACCAGTTATACTATGTAAGAACCAGTTATACTATGTTAGAACCAGTTAAACCAGATACACGATGTTAGAACCAGTAAAACCAGGTAAACGATGTTAGAACCAGTTATACGATGTTAGAACCAGTTATACTATGTAAGAACCAGTTATAATATGTAAAAACCAGTTATACGATGTTAGAACCAGTTATACTATGTAAGAACCAGTTATACTATGTAAGAACCAGTTATACGATGTTAGAACCAGTAAGAACCAGTTATACGATGTTTCTGTCTGCAGACGACACTATGCTTTCATAAGTTATTGCAGTCTGAAATTGCAAACCACTCCAGTTAGGTTAAAATGTCGGGATAATTGATGCTCGAAATCATCAAACTGAAACATTTAACTTTCATTATCTTGATTGATTCAGTGATCAATATACTTTATATTGAAACTATTTTAATATCATCGGTTGTTACGGATTCTAACTACGCCGTCTGCTTAATAATTGATGTGTATGAAAATTTCAGCTTACAAGAAAATCATTTTATTGCCCTTGCCAGAAATATAAATTTAATATCTGAAATTTCCTACAAAATATTGCAACAAGGTCTGTTGTAAAGTGTTCTATTATGCTGATATGTACTTTGAGTAAATTTAAAGGGATGCCTTGATAAAGTTTGCTTTACCAGGTGATATTCTATGTTACATGATAAAACCATGAAGAAACAAAATAATTATGGCGGTGTCCACGTCAAACGTTACTTAACATAATAAAGAAAATGTGAATAATCTACATGTTAAATATATTAATGTATCAAATTTTCAAAGTTTGGACGTGTTGATTATCATTTATGGGCACGAATTGAGCACCTGTTGCTCAGTTTTGATTTTGTATTGCTATATATATCATGTTGAGGTATTCACTATATTTCACTAGATACTCAGCCAGATGTCATCGAGGCCTTTAATATCCCCTCTCGGTATCTGGATGACATATTGCACATTGACAATCCGCTCGGAGTGTTTTTCTACTGTGGTTAATAATACAAATATACTTAAGAACTTCAACTCAACAAAGCAATTGATTCTGATACTGTCGCATTTTTTTTCTCAATTTACATACCTCTGATATCAATATGGAGAACTAATAAGCAAAATCTATGACAAGGCATGTCAATAACAAAATTTCGATTCTGACATTGTTAATAATCCCCAGTTAGGCGGGGATGTTCCCGTGTAACATCTGTAACATCTGAAATCGTTGGACATTTCAGTACAATTTTCACATCATCAGCGACATAAGCACTGAACATAATGACACATGCCCTGCATGTAAAGTCGACTGAACCGAACATAATTTAAAATGAACATAAAGCGATTTGTACCACTGAATATAAAGTTGAAACCACTGCACATAATTGATGTTCAACTGCGTATATTGAAACATCAACCGCTCATAATCGCCTTTAGAACCACCGAACATAATGGTCAGTGATCTGAATATAATGACGAACCATTTGCAAAAGATAAAGACACATGAACTGCATATAAAAAAATGCACTGCCTATAATAACAAAAGCACTCCATATAATGAGATATGAACTGCATATCATGTCAGATGTATCGAATATAATGACAAATGTACTGAACATAATGAAGTTACATAGAGATTATTTAACTGCTGGGATAGATTATAGGGAAATCCTTCACTAGTGGTAAACGTGAGGTTCTTTTCACAAACGAGCGCACGCGAGTGAGTGAAAAAACAAAGCACGTCTACCATCAAGTGAAGGATAACCCAATAATCGATCCCAGCAGTTAAATAATCTATTTATTACATTTTAAATTACGGTTTTGCAAACAAATGTTCGCTTTATTGAACGTTATCGGAGGATGATGTCGACGTCAGCAACACTTTTGTTGACGTCACGACTCAACGTCGCAACGTTAGTTATTATTGTGTTCTAAGTTAGCAACGTTAGTTATTATTGTGTTCTAAGTTAGTTATTAATATTTAAACAATTATGAATATTCTTGCACTGAGAAATCCCGATCTTTCACGCATAGAAATGTAATAAAAATGCATATACTGTTTTCACCACTGCACTAAAGGTATACGTACCGAAAATAAAGATAAATGCCCATAATAATAGTCATCGCGTTCCATAGCATTATGTCTTATTATCATTAAGGGGTCATTCGTCTTAAATCCTGTTGTAACCGTAGGAATTGTACACCTTACATCGTGGGCAAACAGATCTCTCTATACAGTAGTTATCAATATTTCTTTTGTTTGCTACCAATAGTAATGTAACGGTTTAGAACAAGAATGGAAGAAAATATCAACAAGAAGAAATGTCATCGCCAAACTTATTATTTCCATCCATGTGACGTAGATGAAAGGATTGCATGAATGCAGTAGGAAAATACTATTGAAAGTCACGGTTGCCATAACCTCATACGGACATACTTGTAATGTGACATTCCAAGCTATTAATTTGGTTACAGGAGAAACATTTTGTTTTTGAGGTCAATAGATCATTGGTCAAAGTCACAAAGTCCGCATATGAACATACACAGTCCAAGCGATTAATCCGAAAGTATAACACCTACCTTAATTTCTTTTGGTGAGAAATTGTTTTTGGGGTCAATAGGTTACATTGACCGGAAAATGACCCATTCCCGAGAAACACTTTCACCACTGATATAAACTATTTGATATGTGATCTTTACAGAAAAATAACTATAAGGCCATTCTTAAAAAAATATTTGTTTGCTGTTTCCCGACCCAGGATTTCATTAATGGGTAGGTAGGTAGGTCATTTTATTTTTTGCCATGGACATTCACCTTAAGAAATTAATGAAAAATATACTGAAGATAGCAACAAAAACAAAATAATGTTAAAAAAAACTGCTATAAAAAGTTTTGGATAGACCCCGTGTTTCGTGGGTAGGTAGGGAAACAGCAAACCAATAATTGTTTATGGTGGGCCTAACGTCAATATGACCCTGCACATCGCTCGATCATCATCAGTGACACTTGGCAGATATCAATGTTGCAGGTAAGATCGAAACATGCTTTGCCCGTAGCCCACTCGGACACACGTGAATTTTTTTTTTGAAAATGGAAATACGTTGCCTCATTTTGAACGAATAAACCTGGTATATAACTTCAAAATCACTCTGTTTAACTACATGGCGGTGAACTGTGCGACTTACCCACTCTACAACGGACCGATTTCACGTTCTTATCTGAAATCACGGACGTCGAACCTCGATTATCCGATGAACCACCCTATGGGCCCATGTCTACAAAATAAAAAGGCTGTGATTGGTCAGACTTCTAGGGAATCCGAGACTAACATTAAACAATGTGAAGTCATAAATTTGATAACATATGATGACTGAAATAAAACAACTTGAGAATTCACACATAAATATATTTTCTTCAAAATTCAACATTTAATAATATTTGTGTAGTTATTTCTTAAACCGATGACTGAAAAACGAAAGTAGGTACACTTCGACATTTGGAAGGAAAAACTGCGAAACTTTGGGTGCGTCATTTCTGAGCCAGAAAACGACTAACATTTCATGAGATTACCTAAGAAAAAATGTCCCTCATTAAATGGCACTTTTGTAAGTTTCATGCAAGGGGTGCCATATATGGCTACGAGTTATAGGGAAATCTGAGTTGCCATAAAGGATATAATAAAGGCCTGTGGGAAAATTAATAGTTGTCTGCGACATATGTTTCTCAGTGCAGAGTGATCAAAACTATAATTCATGTATTCGTCTATATCAAATGACTTGTAAATTATTACATTTTCACATTCAACAGTTCAGGTTCAGAATAAGTGGGCCATAAGTGTACCATTGGATATTGCGCAGTACATTATTTGTATTGTTTTATTTCGGAATTTGTACTGAGAATGTGCCACAATTATCTGAAACAATTGATATACAGCATGTTCGCACGAACAGATAACATTAAATCAGACCAGTGAATTAAACCATTGATTAATAATACACTGGTGCCATGTGGCGTACCTTCAGTAATGAAATCGAAAAATGATAGACATTTGGAAAATTGCTATGTATTCCGATCACAAACTGACACATAATAGGAAAAATCCAATTTTCAGATGAGAGTTTTTTTATAATGTTGTTGATCTATTTCCGTTACGAATAAAGGTCACCGAGGCTAGATAAATTGGTATAACGTAATGTTAGTTCACCATCTATAAGAAACAGAACTGGATGAGACGAAAAACAGTTAAAATCTAAAAGGTTCAACAATGCAAGTCTATAAAATATATATACTCCACCAATAAATGATAATTTAATGATAAACGGATTTTATGTTCTGTGTAAAACAGTTGGTCAGCTGTGTAAATAGTTGTGTAAATAGTTAGTAATGCTATGAGGTCCGTAGCAAGCTCTGAAATTCAACCGAGACAAACCCTTGTATGGAGGTCCAGTGACACACACACACACACACACACACACACACACACACCAACTCGTACCCTCCCCCCCACCCACCCACCCCCATACACACACCATCACCCCCCTGAAAGGCATATACTTACTTTATCTTTTTTAAATCGGATTAATATATATATTTATTAATACAAAAGACCTTTAGGTCCATGAGTACACAGGTACAACACAATACATATATATACACACGGCAAATATATAGGCCTATGACTACAAACTGACGATATCAGGCTTGCTTAACCCTTTCGCTGCCACAGTCAAAAACACGACACGTGTAAGCCCAGATCAACATGCACACAATGTGTAGGCTGATCAGGGTTTACACTGTTCGTCACTCAGTAAAAAAGTTTTCCATAACACTTTATATATAAAATATTACCGGAAGGTTTGAAGCCAAAGTTTACCAGACGACATTTAACATTTGGCGGCGAAAGGGTTATATATAGAAAAAGTTTATTTAGTTGATTAGCTCCACTAAAGCACGCCAGATTGCCTCATGTCATATGCGTTCAAAATGGGCTAAGACAGAAGACATCATCGGCCAGTCCATGACATTGACATCATTTTTCTGAACGTCGCAGAGATGGATCAGCACATTGGTTGTTTTTCTAAGAGTTTATTGAAAGTTTTGTTTTGAAATACGTGATTTAGTTCCCGAGCGTGGTAAACATCGGATCAAAAGAGTGCGGAGTTCATCAGATGTACACGTTCCAGGACGAATAAAGCACGTATCTCAAAATCAAAGTTTCACTAAATTTTATATTACATTTTTCTAAATTAAATGTTTAAAATACCCTACTTCAGCTATTTGTTCAAAGCGCATTATGACATTCCTTTGCGTATACAGGTTTCGATATTTGACTCTGAGTATTTAATCGTACAAGAAAAAAGAAAAAAGTACCAAAACATCCGTCTAGAGGTAAATACTTTCCTAGAAAAAGTTGTTCAGTACTGAACACTAGCGGAACCCCTATGATACAACTTTATGGGTAACCGTTCAAGAATAATTATGTCCAACTAGACTCAAATGCTGATCCCGTAATCATCACATTTTCAAAAGATATCTTGTCGACAATCCATTCTGTAGGTGCGGAGCGACTGGAAACATCATCATCATTTAATAATTTCCCCAAACATAATCCGGACATAAGACACCATCCAGTTATGCCAAATGAATCGGCGTAGCTTATTGATTTGATATGATAATATCTGTGACCAGAGCTATCGTCTCCAGAAAAATCCAATCATTTGTTTTAGCCACGAAACTCTTTACAAATAAGAGAGATGAAAGCTGTTTGTTTGATGGAACTATATATGTAGAGATCATCATTTTTTTAAAAAATATAATAAACACATACCAATTAAACATAATCGAAGAACAAGAATCATACCATAGAACAATCTTGACATTTAAAATTATTTAGTGTGACGGTATTTTCGACTTGTCTACCAGTTTCGTCACTCTTTATTCCATGTATGTATACACGACCGTAGTATGAAACAACATAATAATGATCAATGTCACCAAGTTAATCACGAACGGTCCATTCCAAGGTGGTACCCTTATGGTCAATCCCTGCATTTCCTTTTCGACGTTTAAAGCTTATATGCTATGCCAATGTCTTAAGAATAAGCGTATGCAACTAGCTAATGTCAAATCAAGATATCAGATGGCGCACCAGTTGCTGATTTGCTGATTTGTTGTTGGCATATTGAGGCGAACGCAAGATACAAGATAGCACACCAGGTAATGATTTGTTGTAGGCATGTTGAGGTTCAGGCAACATAAAAGACGACGAACCAGTTGCTGATTAGTTGAACGCATGTTGAGGAGCGCGTAAGATACAATATGACGCACCAGTTGCCGATTTGTTGTAGGCATGCTGAAGAGCACGCAAAATACAAGATGATGCACTGGTTGTCCATTTGTTGTAGGCATGTTGAGGCGCACGCAAGATACAAGATGACACACCAGTTGCTGAATTTGTTGTTGGCGTGTTGGGGTGCAGGCAAGATACAAAATGGCATTTGCATTTGATGTAGGCATGTTCAGGCACACGCACGATGCAAGATGACGCACCAGTTGCCGATTTATTGCAGGAATGTTGAGGTACACGCAAGATACAAGACGGCTCAACAATGACCGATGTATTGCAGGCATGTTGAAGTGCACTCAAGATACAACATGACGCACCAGTTGCCAAATTGTGCTAGGCATTTTGAAGGGCACGCAAGATACAAGATTTCTCACCAGCTGCCGATTTGTTGTAGGCATGCTGAGGCGCAGGCAAAATACAAGATTGCACACCATTTGCTGTAGGTAGGCGTGTTAAGGCGCACGCAATATACAAGATGACACTCCAGTTGCCGATTTGTTGTAGGCATGCCGAGGCGTACGCACGATGCAAGATGACACACCAGTTGCCGATGTGTTGTAGGCATTTTGAGGTGCATGCAAGATACAAGATGGCGCACCAGTTACCGATTTGCTGTAGGCATGTTGAGGCGCACAAACGACACAAGATTGCACACCAGTTGCCGTTTTATTGTTGATGAATCGGTTCTAACCAGGTCTAGTGGATGGCCTGCCTAAACCACAAAAAAACGACCGTCATATAGAACGTTACTTGTGTTGAAAATGAAGTAAACACACAATACAAACGAATTTTATATCGCGTGCGCCTCAACATGCCTACAATAAATCATCAACTGGTGCGTCATCTTGTATCTTGCGTTCACCTCATTATGTTTACAACAAATCAGCAACTTGTTTGCCATCTTGCGTCGCGCGTGCGCATCAACATGCCTATAAGAAATCGGCAACTAGTATACCGTCTTTTATCTTGCGTGCGCCTAAACATGCCTGCATCAAATTGGCAACTGGTTTCCATCTTGTATCGTGCGTTCGCCTCAACATGTCTACAACAAATCAGCAACTGCTGCGTTATCTTGTATCGTGCGTTCACCTCAATATATCTACAATAATTCAGCAACAGGTTTGCCATCTTTCATCGCGCGTGCGCATCAAGATACCTGAAATCGGCAACTAGTATACCGCTTGTATCACGCATGCGCCTCAACAGGCTTACAACAAATCGGCAACGGGTGTGCAATCTTGTATATTGCGTGCGCCTCAACATGCATACAACAAATCAGCAACTGGTGCGTCCGTGATCTTGTATCTTGCGTTGACCTCAATATGTTTACAACAAATCAGCAACTTGTTTGCCATCTTGCGTCGCGCGTGCGCATCAAGCATGTTGAGACGTGATGAGGCGCACACGCGATGCAAAATTGCACACCAGTTGCCGATTTATTATAGACATGTTTAGGCGCACGTAAAATACAAGATAGCTCACCAGTTGCCGATTTGTTTTAGCATGTTGAGGCACACGTAAGTTACTTGATGGCACACCCTTGCCGATTTGTTGTAGGCATGTTAAGGCGCACGTAATTTACAGGACGGCATACCAGTTGCCGATTTGATGTAGGCATGTTTAGGCGCATCAAGATAGAAGAGAGAACATCAGTTGCTGATTTGTTGTAGGCATGTAGAGTCGCACCCACGATGAAAGATGGCACTCCAGTTGCTGATTTGTTGCAGGCATTTTGAGGCACTCGCAAGATGCAATATGGCGCGCCAGTTGCTGATTTGTTGTAGGCATGTTGAGGCACTCGCAAGATGCAATATGGCGCACCAGTTGCTGATTTGTTGTAGATGTTGAGGTGGACTCGCGATACAAGGTGACGCACCAATTGCTGATGTGTTGTAGGCATGTTGAGGTGAACGCAACATACAAGATGACGCACCAATTGCTGATTTATTTTATGCATATTGAGGTGCACGAACGATGCAAGATGACACATCAGTTGCCTATTCGTTGTAGGCATGTTGAGGCGCACGCAAGATACAAGATGTCACACCAGTTGCCGATTTATTGTAGGCATGTTGAGGTGGAATCGCGATACAATGTGACGCACCAATTGCTGATTTATTTTATGCATATTGAGGCGCACGAACGATGCAAGATGACACACCAGTTGCCGATTTGTTGTAGGCATGATGAGGCGCACGCAAGATACAAGATGTCACACCAGTTGCCGATTTATTGTAGGCATGTTGAGGTGGACTCGCGATACAAGGTGACGCACCAATTGCTGATTTGTTGTAGGCATGTTGAGGTGGACCTAAGATACAAGATGACGCACCAATTGCTGATTTGTTTTATGCATATTGAGGCGCACGAACGATGCAAGATGACACACCAGTTGCCGATTTGTTGTAGGCATGCTGAGGCGCACGCAAGATACAAGATGGCACACCAGTTTCTGATTTGTTGTAGGAATGTTGAGGCGCACGCAGGGATTGTGTAATATCTAGTTTTACTGCCACAATAGTGTTTGGCGACCGTAGAATTTCTCCTCGTACATCCAATCAGTATTGGTATCTTTTCATCCCACAGAGAGTGTTTGAATATCTAATTTTACTGCCACGATAGTGTTGTTTGTGCCGTGTTGCGACCGTAGAAAGTCTCTCCGTACATGCAATCAATATTGTTATCTTTTCATCCCACAGGGATTGTATGGTGGTTGATTGAATGCTACTTTTGCTGTTCGATTTTTATCTAATTTTAATGATACTATAATACTAATTGGATTGACGGGTTAGCGTCTGTGAAGGTAATCTCGGTTTGTAACAATGTAAATTTATATTAGAAGAAAGGGTTTAATTCTAGATGATTATTTAACTAGATGACTTTTGTTATTGAACTGATCAGTAGTTCATGAGAATAAGTAGCAGACCTATTCAAACTCTTTAGAAGATGCTTCAGTTAAAGTTTCATCAACTCTGTTTAATGATTGAAGAGGTGTTGCGTATTGCACCAAAAAGAGATAGATGTACACACAAACAGCTAGTAATTTTCAAACACAATTTCCTTTATACTATTCTTATAATTAATATTAATTATTGAACAAATGCAAGTTATGTAGAAAAACTAACGAGGCGCCGAGAGATTTTAAAAAATCAAGATTGCAGTTTGTCCCTTTAATAAAGTTTAACATCAATCAATTCTCAGTGACGATACCGATTTGGAACCTGCTGTATTCGTATGCTAAAAAACAGATCCTGAAATTTACATCTAATTTTTGTAGTAAACAGTTCCACGAGCATGCGCAGATCATAATTTGTAGACTGTATCCCTTAAATTGATACGTAATTCAAGTAGTAGAAGACCCATAAAACGCCTGTTACCCAATCTGACTGCGTCCCGCTATTCTTACTAAAATACAGTTGTTTTATAAATAATAAAATGACATTGATATACAGTCCAACACCCATAGCAGCTTTCTGAGTCCGGGATAAATATAGCCGGGGCCTTGAGGCTCCGGTTATTATCTGTCCGAATCTCGCACAGGCAATGCGGAAAGCATAACGGTTGGTCAATAAATGGGTCAACCACAAACAAGCAGTAAATTTGAATTCCATTGTACAAGATGTACATATACATAGATGAAGTAACCATTGTACAAGAGGTACATATACATATTGCAGTAACCATTGTACAAGAGGTACATATACATATATGCAGTAACCATTATACAATAGGTACATATACATATATGCAGTAACCATTGTACAAGAGGTACATATACATAGATGAAGTAACCATTGTACAAGAGGTACATATACATATTGCAGTAACCATTGTACAAGAGGTACATATACTGTAGATGCAGTAACCATTGTACAAGAGGTACATATACATAGATGAAGAAACGATTGTACAAGAGGTACATATACATACATGAAGAAACGATTGTACAAGAGGTACATATACATATATGCAGTAAGATGAGCCAAGAAATGGTCACATCGGAGATAATCACGAAGAAGAGGTAGAGGAAGAGGTAGTGTTGAATTATGGAGAATGTGAACACCGTTTCCAGGCACCATGTGTGACATCACGAAACTTTTTATGGATAGGAAATGGACAGGCTCCGTGTAATGAAAATAATGCCATTAGACGTGCAAAATATACACATTACTGGAAATTAATTTCAAATTTAGGTGGCTGGAATGACCCACGTTATTTACGCGTGAAGCAGGCACGTGCCAATGGAGGAGAATGGGCATTTCACCATCGCAGAAAAGTCATGCCAAAATGTGTGTTGACACAGATGAGGACATTTTATTCAAATCCACAGGGAGCACCCTACATGGATCATAAATGGGAATAAAAGTGTATGTCAAGGAACTATTATAATTAGGTGGATTACAAAATATGTAACTCTCAATGAATCTTCCTGATAATGAACAATTAAAATGTAATGATAAAAAGTATTTTGTCTTTATTACACAATAAAAACACTCCCCCAATCATGTGTAATTCTCTGTCTGATAATATCTCTAAACTTCTAAGCTTGGTACTGACCACTCTGAACCATATCACCCCATGCTGTTAATTGTATGGCTTCGATTAGGAATAATAGCCCCTTCACTGCAGCACATGTCAATCACACAAAAGTTCTCCAGGACAACCACGCTAGCCCTTTAAGGCTATAGCTATGTTCACTCGTACTATCATTATAGTCATTTCGCCTTCCAGGCATGATTGCATGAATAGTTTTTCAGTCACCTTTATAAATTGAGATTGATTGACTATATTCGTATTTTCTGATGAAAACGATTATAAATCAATCATAATTTTCAAAGATGGCATTCAGGAAGAGAAATATTCATGTCTGTAGGAACCCCAAACGTGAAACATGTCACAAATGTAAAAACGGTTACAAATGTAAAAAAAAAAAAGTCACATATGTAAAAACATACGACAAATGTAACACGTTTGGTGACATATGCAAAAAAAAAAAAAAGTGACAAAAGTGAGAAAAAAAAGTTAACAAATTTAAAAAAAAGAAAAAAGTTACATAATGTGAAAATAAAAAGAACACAAATGTAAAAATACATTTTTAAACGTTCATTTTTTTTAGCTCTGTTGATCAAAGGTCATGACCATGACGTGGTGCGGCGTCCGTCCGTCCGTCTTTCCGTCCGTCTGCCCGTAAACTTTCGCCGTGGCGACTTCTCCTCAGACACCGCTTGGCTAATTTTGACCAAACATCACATGGATGATAATTAAATGACATGCTTTTTAGATTTGCTAGCATTAGGTCTAAGATGTTACCATATATTGTCAACACCTTAAACACTCATCTTCTAAAGAACCACTGGACAGATTTCGATAAAATTTCTTTTTAAATGATCGCCAATGCCTAGCCTATCAGATCTGTTCAATTAAGTCCCTCGGATAAAACACGATTGTGCCCCGGGGTCCAAAGTTTGTATATTGAGATTTTACATGTTTTTCATAGACTTATATTGGAAAAAACATTAAAAACCCTTCTTCTCTGAAACCACAAGGTACAGAGCTCTCATGTATTACAAGTAGAATCAGTTTATGTCTGCTACTAAGTTTATCAAATGGTAACCCTTGGGTCCAATTTAGCCCCGCGCCAGGGGTCACGGTTTTACATAGGCTTATATAGCAAAACAAATCTTCTTCCCTGAAACTACAAGAGCCAGGTTTAATATTTTGCATTTTCTATAAGCGTATTTTAAATCTGATGTTCAAGATGTGAAATTTGAGTCAGTGGACCAGAATAGAAACACACACACGAAAGCGAGCACGCACGTAAGCGCGCACACACAAGGATTTATTAAAATAATTACTTTTATTAGAGGAAACATGGACAAGTGATAATCCCCTGTAAGAACATAGACGCGTTATCTGATGGTTTTGTAATCCAAATGTCTCTCTACAACTGCCTCTGTATTCTCCCGTCTGTCGAAATGAACAGTTGAGGTGGTAGAATATTGCGGGTGTGAAGGTGTATACAACAGTATACTGGTCGAAACGAATGGAATGTCGGTCTGAGACGGAGGAAACTAAGCACAAATTCGAATTCGACGGCAAATAATTCTCAAAACAAGACTTCAATGACCTTGAAACTATACTGATATATTTTGATAGCCGGATCAGCCATGGGAACCTGTGAAGTGTTATGAAATAGGACCACTTTCAGAGAAGTTTTCACCCTATATAATAAGATGGCCGTGCCAGTCATTTGGTTAAGGTTCCAATTCAATATCACTTACGGTTTTTGAAAGTGTAGTCGCCACAAAATCGCATTTTTAAAATATAGTTGTAGCCTTGGCGGCCGTCTTGTAATTCTGGCCCATCTGAAATGTTGCTTGGATCAACTAGACATCAAGAGCAACATTCCTGTGAAGTTTCATGAAAATCTGTCAAGCAGTGTCAGAGGAATAGTCACCACAAACAAAAGTTTACGGACGGACGGAGGGAGGGACGACGGACGCCGCACCACGTCATGATCTTTGATCAACAGAGCTAACAAATGAACGTTTAAAAATGTATTTTTAAATTTGTGTTCTTTTTTTTTTACATATGTTACTTTTATTTTTTTACATTTGTAAACTTTTTTTTTCACTTTTGTCACAAAATATGTCACCAAACGCGACACATGTACATATGTGACTCCTTTTTTGACATTTGTAACCATTTTTAATTTTGTGACATTTTTTACGTTTGAGTTCCTACGTACTTCCCAAGCATTTACTATGTCTCAAAATAAATAATAATAATACTAATAATAATAAAGACTTTATTTAACGAGAGAACTCATCTGAAACTAGTCAATCTTTTATAAGGCCCCAACAATGTATATTATACAAGTATTTACAAAGATATGTGATAATTTAAAATGAATTGTAGTATATTCATGCATACAGTAACATAAATATGTCCAAACTGAGTTGCAAGACTTAGTCATTATTATATGGTTTGGTTAATCCACTGTAAATACAATGTTTTGAAATGATTAACAGATTGGGCATTTTTTATATGGTGAGGAAGTGAGTTCCACACTTTAGAGCCTGAATAGGCAATCGATTTTCTAAAAAAACTCACAATTATGTCTGTGGGAATATAGTTGTAGATTTGAGGATGATCTTAAATTTTGCATATGTACATTTGAAGTAAGAGTAAACGTATTTTTAAGAAATAGCTATTCTACCTTCTGAAAATACATTTGGGGTCACTGTTAATAAAAATAGAAAACACGGTTTCCGCTCAGTTACTTCAGATAGGAATGAGATATTGAAAAACAGCTGCTGCTACTTCACGGTCATAAAACAGGAAGCGTTCGGTTCCGATCCAAATTGTTTATTTATAGCATAGGTATTGTTTATGTTAACAGATAGATATAGATAGAATAATAGTTAAAAAGTTCACAAACAAAGCCCAAAGCGTACGTTTTTATTAATCACTGGTTTCATATAACACCTGGGTACATCGGGCGATTTAATGCAAGTTTGACGGTAATATTATACCCTAATAATTGACACAAAGTCTTCATCGTCTTCGTTGACGTTGAAAATAAGCATACTGTGGCTTTAAATACTTTCTAGAACAGGCGACACGTGCACCAAAAGGCATCCATCTAGTCTAAGTAGTTGTCAGAATGATTCTGTGTTTTTCATGTTGATCAAGACTATGTAGGTGTGACATGAAATTCGATGGAATTTTATAAAAATTATGTTTTGGAACAAATCTTTTTATATGGTAAACCTCTACTTCTGGTTTTCATTTTCCCCCCAATTAGTCAAAACTATTTCAGAAAATAACTGTGAGTTAAGAAAAATAGGTTCCTGATAGAAGTTATGATGACATATACATTCAATATATACGTTACATATATACATTCAATTGATACTTTCTTTTGAATTTTTTTTTGGTCTATTTTAGAATCAATTTAACTTTTCAAGGAGGAGCCCACTCATTCACTATGTCTCAATAGAAATGGCTATTCTACCGTCTGAAAATACACTGATGGTAGTTGTCCCCCTCGCACTTTTTTTTATACGCATATTATGGTATGGGGTCATCTGTCTATAAACAATTACTCATTCCGGACAATAATTTTGAAACTATAACACCCAAACAGGTACATTGCGCTTGGAGAAAGCAAGAACTTCATTGTTTTTGAGGTCAGATCGAAGGGCAAGGTCACTATGTCTTTATGGAAATATACACTGTGCACCATGATTTCAAAAGCAAAACATCCACCATCATGAAAATTCATTTATATTTCCCTAGGTATGAGTGGGAGCACTTGTTTTGGGATCTAGGCAGTCAAAGGTCAAGGTCACTATGACCTTGTATGGAAAATAGAATTCCAAGCGATAACTAAAACCATAACACTCCTGAAACTTCTTAAGTCCATAGCCCTTGGTGAGAAGTGAAACCCTATTGTTTTTGGGGTCAGTAGGTTAAAAGTCGCTATGGCCTCATGTAGCTATATTTATTCCACGTGATAACTTTAAAAACACGACATTCATCTTAAAACGTCATAAATACATTGCCCTTGATCAGAGGAGAAACTCTGTTGATTTTGGGCTCACTAGATCAAAGGTCAAGGTCACAATCCCCTCATAGGGGTATACATATTCCAAATGATAACTGCAGGAGTATAAAACCTACACTCATGAAACATTATAGGCAAAATGCCTTTGGTAAGGGAAGGAACCATATTGATTTTGGGGTTAGAAAGTCAAAAGGTCAAGGTCACCATTATATAAATATCACATCCCATGGAGGGTGATAGAACATATTGTCAACCCGAGATTGGTAATGTCCACCGAGGCTTTAGCCGAGGTGGACATTACCACATCGAGGGTTGACAATATGTTCTATCACCCTCCATGGGATGTGATATTTATTTTATTATACCAAACATCAAAATTCATTTAATCAGCAATTATTTTTTATTAACAACAATAAAGAACTTGAAACAAATTTTTGACAAATATATATATATATATAGCGATCTATTGTACGTTTGGTGCTTAATGAGTCCTTAGAACAATCCAGCCGAGAAAGATCCTCTTCTGAAATTGTTGCAAATCGCGACATTTCTTGTTCAATGTTGTTGTTTTGATAAATCTGACAGCAAAATGTCGTTTGGTAAATAATTGCAAGCGCTTGATGACGTCATTCACGCTTTTTAATAAGCGCTCACTGACATAGACTAGATTTTATACCATAGTTACCTCCCTTGAACTGGGAAACCACCGTTCTATTTTTAGCACTTGAGGAAACCACCGTTCTTTTTTTAGAAGCACGAGATAATGTTTCATGCCATGAAACATTACCATGAAACATTACCAATTGTTGACTGATCGGGAATGGGGAAATTACATAGAGAATTTTGAGTGAGGTATAATAATACCAAATATGCACATAAGCATTCCACATGACAACTCCAAAAGTATACCATCTGGCCATACCCGTAGTAAACGTCATATGTGTACATTGTCCGTAGTGAGAGGAGAAAGCCTTGGAGCTGACAATTGCCGAATCCTGAGAAACATTATCCTATCTGTAAATTGTAAGTATAATGCCATCGTGAAACTTTACAGAAATAATAACCGTGTTAAAATATTAATTTTAGGGTCAGTAGCTCAAAAAGGTTAAGATCACACTTACCAATCAACCCAAAAAACGTCTTTTGGGCTGTAATTTATTTACTATTATACCTTCAATCTTGAAACATTCAAATACATGTATTATCCATTTTGCAACAACTACCCTATTGCGTTCATGGTAGTAGGTCAAATGTCAAGGTCACGCTGACCTGATCATGAAAACATATTTCTCGGATGTCATTCTTGGAACTATTTGCCCTACAATATTAAAACTTTATAGTGCCTTTTTGATTATCAAACGCCAGCTTCAACTGCTTTAAAATAATCTACGACCAGGTACGCCGCATTGGTTACAGAGGGCTCAACAACTGAGTATTCACTGGAATCACATAGTAACAACGTACTGCTACCAACTGGAATTTAATTATGTGCGCCTTTTTATAATTTATGCGGGGCGTCCGTGGCAGAGTGGTTGGTTAGAGTCTGTGACTTGAAATCACTTGCTGTAGGTTCGATCCCTCCGGGGCCTAGGAATCTCTGCGTGAGGAAGCTATCCAGCTGGCTTGTGGAACGTCGGTGGTTCTACCCAGGTGCCCGCCCGTTCATGAAAAATTGCGGTGGTGGTGAAGATGGGGTGGGGGATGGGGGTGGGGCTGGGGCGCAACATAGATATAGGTGTAGAATTGATAAACAAAAATATCACAGAAATATGTATAAAAATTCGGGTTGGAGTGGGGTGGGGTGTGTGGTAAAGATCGGATGGAAAATGGAGAAAAAGGCGGAGGTTGTGGGGGAAGGGGGCATATGAGAAAGCTATATTTGTAAGAATTGATAAGAACACATAAATATGTCCTAAATAATTAATTATGTCCATTGAATATAAAACTGAATCACATGGTTTTAGTCGTATGTGTATTTTGCCTATGCTTTTTCCAGATGGCCTCCACTCACTTTAATATATTAAAATAGCATGTATATAGGTAGAGCCTCATTTATTCATTTAATCCAAATTGAATAGACGCTGTCCCCTGTCATTGTGATAGTAAGGATCAATTACCATTCATGGAAACATTTGCAGTGTCCAGCAACAGCTTTGCATTAGCGCTTGACCAATATCATATTCGGGCTTTAAAGTTAGTTTCCTAATAAACGTAATCTGGCATTATTGTGTCGTGTTCATTGTCATCTGATAATCTAAGTCTATGTAAAACATGTGACCTCGTGGGAGTGGGTAATGGCTGCGGGGGAAGGCGTGGCCAAATGTGACCGCAGGATCACCATTTGAACAGGATTGGTTAGAGGACCATACGCTTGTAGTAAATCCAAAATATTAAACCTCTGGCTCTTATAGTTTCAGAGAAGAAGATTTTCTTCCTATATAAGCCTATGTAAAACTGTGACCCTTGGGGCGGGGCCAAATTTGACCCCAGGGTTACCATTTGACAAACTTAGTAGAAGACACATGCAATACATGAGAGCTCTGTACATTGTGATTTCAAGAAGGGTTTTTAATGTTTTTTCCTGTATAAATCTATGAAAAACATGTAAAATCACAATATACAAACTTTGGACGCCCCGGGGCACAATCATGTTTTATCCGAGGAACTTTATTTAAACAAGGCTAGGCGATGGCGATTATTTAAAAAAAATTGTCGAAATCTGTTCAGTGATTCTTTAGAAGAAGATTGTTTAAGGTTTTGACAATATATGGTTATGGCGGCCATCTTGGATGTCGCGCTGACCTAATGCTAAAAAGTAACTCATTTGATTATCATCCATGTGATGTTTGGTCTAAATTGGCCAAGCGGTGTCTGAGGAGAAGTCGCCACGAACAAAAGTTTACGGGCGGACAGACGGACGGACGGACGGACGCCGCACCACGTCATGGTCATGACCTTTGATCAACAGAGCTATAAAAATCAACGTTTAAAAATGTATTTTTACATTTGTGTTCTTTTTTTTTTTCACATATGTAACTTTTTTCTTTCTTTTTTTTTCACATTTGTTAACTTTTTTTCTTCACTTTTGTCACTTTTGTTTTTTTTACATATGTCACCAAACGTGTTACATTTGTCGTATGTTTTTACATATGTGACTTTTTTTTTTTTTTACATTTGTAACCGTTTTGTAACCACATTTGTGACATGTTTCACGTTTGAGGTTCCTACACATGTCAATTGTGGCATTGACATTATTGTTTAGACTGTGGTATGTATGTTAGTTCGTTGAGGGGTTGGCTTTGGTGAAGCCTAAATCCATATTCTTCGCCGAACGAATGAAATTGGGCTATCCTAACCGTCATATGATTTTCTTTGCTAATTGTAACGAATTCGCTATCTCTGTATAAATGGACAAATATACTTTTCTCAATTCTGTGAATGGTGTCCGTTTTACTCACACGTTGCATACATAGCATACGTTTTATATCAGTGCAGTGTACAGAAACGTGATTAATATAATTATATTTATGTTATATTTTACATTTAGAGGCAAGAACATTTGTTTATCATCTGTTATATTTTCATTTTGCTTCATTTGAAATTAATTTCACGAGTATCACATTATTTACCCGAGCTGTCACAATTGGAACTCTACAGTGCAATTTCGTTTTACATCCGATGACAGTATTTGAATTTCTTCCTCACAAGCATACTGTTTTCGACGTAGATAATCTATATTATATGCAAAGATTGAAATGCTTTGGCTTCGCAGTAAATCTCATAGTATTGATCTACATAAATACTGAAAAGAGGAGCCCTTGGAAGCAACAAACAAGAGATAAAAGTGGTAGACTCGGTTTTAGTGAGTCTTTTAATGAGAGTTAATGTAAAGTGCAACACCTTTTACGCCTTTTAGCAGGGGCGTAAGCGATATTCTACTTTCAAGTCACACATATTGGTCATGCTGATCCCAAAGGACCAGTAAATAATAACACTACTGATTTGTAGTCGGGGCGACTAACAGTCGGAATAAAATGAATGTCAATGGATAAAACGTTAAGTTTGGAATCTTTAGATAGCGGGTTCAAATAACACTTGCGCCACTGGGTTTGTTCCGTGTTAACGTACAATACATGGATCTTAGTCTGGATCGTCGACTGGGATTTTCTCATTAATAAGCTTAAAATTATTAAAGTTGATCACATCGTGATGTCTGAACTAAAACAATCGCAAAATCTTCACAATTTTGATTTTTAAAATGTTTTTCAATCTTTTGAGATTGAAATATTGTAGTAAAACATGACAGAACCATTAATTTCTTCAGGGAAATGTTGGCAATCTGTCAACATTAACTATCTTAATATTAAAGGGAAGCCCTAGAATAACATAGAACTATTCTGGTATTGGCATTCTCTAATCCGCTCATGACTTCAAGAGTTTCCGTATCATGGTTTATCTTCGATCCAAACTCTTCTACTTTAGCAGGCTAGTATGACCGGTAGCTTCCTAGAAAACACCTTCTCTGTAACTACCTAGCAGTGTTTAAATATGTGTCGAATGCTCATCAAGTAGTTCATCTGATTATATTATATATATATTGATATATATATATATAAGAATGAACAAATACATACATCTACAAAATACCTTTCAAAAAGCAAGGGGATACGAAAATGTTAGAATAAATTAATAAATGGGGGGATTTTTTTTTGTACAGTGCTATAGTTTATAAAAAACAAACAAGCGCTTTCGGCTTACGCCTTCATCAGGGGTACAGACACGAAAAGAACAAATATGAAACAAATAAACACATAAATACAAGGCTGTTTAAAACCCCCCAGAAAACACAACGTATCGTTTGACAGTTTGCCGGGACTGACCACTTTGAATATACACAATTATTGGTGGTCTATAAACGTTAGCGTTTCCGTGGCCGAATGGTTAACGACGTTGCTTTGTAAATCTTTGCCTCTCACCGCTGCGGGCTCGAATCCCACTGGGAGCTCGACTTGTAAGTGAGGAAGTGTCGACTCTTACGGATGCCGGGAGGTGTACAGTACTGGTTCTAACCAGGAAAGTCGGTGGTCTGCCTCCACCACAAAAAAGTCGACCGTCATATATAACCTTACATGTGTTGAAAATGACGTAAAACACCATACAAAACAAAAAAACAACAACTATAAACGTGCGCTTTATGCACTTTATATTATTAATTGGTTTATGTTTTTTGCTTTTAAACATTTTTTTCCGAAATGTATGTCTTTGTTTTTGTAATTTTATGTATATATCCTGAAGAAGGCGATTAAATCCAAAAGCGCTCCATATTTGTTAGTTTAAGCACTGTTTGGTTGATAATTTGTCTCACATTTATCTTTTTAAATACCAATCTTCCCGGAATCCTCGTGATCCATTGTTCTAGATATGCCTGATTGAAGAGTGAAACTATTAAGACAAAACACAAATAATGCCGTTTCAAATCGCCCATTTCATAACATATATATATAATAAGAAGCAAAATAGCATACACAGTTCTGTATTTCCTATTGTTTCAAGGTAAGGGTGGGGTCTCACTGTAATCAGGAATTAAGGCTTACAAAACCGCAATATATAGATGATACCACCTCTGAATATAAGGTATGGAATAAAGCAGTTTCAATAAAAATGCAAGAGTGAGGTTTGGTGCAACCTAGAAGCTGGTTAAAACCCGTAGTGGCCATTTTGAAGCGTCTCCGTTCCGTCAAACAAACAAAAGTGGCCATTTTGGCAGCTGACCGTTCCAAGGCGGTATCCTTATTGTCAGCCGAATTAACTTTGTGATGTCATATATGTTTTCTTTTTTATTTATCCTTATAATGTTCTTTGATGCCATGCGTGTTTTTGGTTGAGTACGGTCCTTGAATTTTTCATTTCCTGTCGGCTTGTATATCTTATTTTACCAGTGATTACTTCAAACTACACACAGTTTCAAGTCTACTGTTCCATACATCTATAATAGTTTTGCACGTCTGTTTTCTCTGATGTGTGAAACTTCAATAAACGAGAAAAGAAAAAAAAGAGAACTATATGAATTTTTATTTTCATTGCTCCCATAATGATCTATTAAGTGTGTCTTCTCGTGCCTTACGTAATGAAACTAGATCTGTACGAAAACATTAAGAAACGTTGAATACCAGGATGTTCCTTTATATTCGTAATAGAACAACAAGCAAGGTTTTACGCAAGCGTAAAATAACTGCCGAGAGCAAATAACATATATCTGGGTAGTAACTGGAAACAAACTGACATAATAATATATCAAGTCACGGGTGTTAAAACAATATTGAAAAATTGGGGGGGAAATGTTGTCACGGAGACATAAATACGCCACGACCGTTTTTTCTTACCCGACACATTCTTCCCGATTTGTACCATCTGTTCTTCCTACCAAACATTTTGAAATGAAGATGGGCGACCTCGCTTAGACTCTCTGTTCAAATACATTGACATGCCTTACATATTGATTACAATTCACCATTGTAACACGACGTTCTAGAATTAACCTAAGCACAGAAATACAATTGTTCACATGTAAGGGATACATGTACGTGTGCGTTAGCGTGTGTAAAGGAACTGTTCATTGCTACCCTACCATTGCAATTATGAAAACCATATAAGAGTCTAAGAGTACGGCAGCGAATAATAAGTAACACAGTTTAAGTGTTCGCAAATTACCTGCATTTCATTGGGTTTTATGCCGACAAACTGTAGCCAGAATTAGAAAAAGAAGTACATGTTATACAGTTAAATGTGCAGTATTGGAAATTATCAGATATGGCTTGTTTCTATTGCATGCATAGGACTCTAGAAATGTTAGTTTTGTGGAATATTCCATGACGTTCCTTATAGGATGCGTGCCAAGAAGTACTTCGTCATAGGCGACCTGTGTAACCTGTCAACTCAAGTTATATCTAAATAACTATACATCAGAATTCCATTAAATGACATTATTTAATAGATATATTCACCCCCCCAAAGTATTTGAAAGCACGAAAACACACATTTACTAGCTCACACTCAGTACAAATGTCTTTAGTACAAATGTCTTTGTTGACAGTGTGCAATCCGCACTGAATATTGACATGAATGTCCACCGAAGTTTAACATTTGAAAAACATAAAACATTTTTTTTTATATAATTCAATGATCCTGGCAAGTGAGTGTAAGTGTACATAATTGTTTTTTAGACGAAAACTATTGCGTATATAGTATATTAGTCTAATTAAAGCAGGATGGAGATTGGGTCCCAATGATCATTATATGAAAAATGCTTATTAATAAATGCAGACAATTTTCAAGTTGTTGCGTCTGTGTGATCAAGATCGATTCAGGACGTTTCGGCACCAAACCATTTCGACACCTAGACGAATCGGCACCTAGACGTTTCGGCATCAAACCATTTTGGCATCTATTTGAATTTTTACCCTAGACGTTTCGGCACCTATTTATATTTGAATATTATAATGAAGTAAAGAAGTAAAGAAATTAAATATTTTCTATAAGATCACTTGTAATTCATTTAAAATGCAAAGTTGATTGCCTTAACGGCAACTCCGAAGCGGTTTTGACCCTGAATAAAATTAAAACATGAACATAAATAGGGCCTATATGATAATCACATGTAAAATTTAAGTAAATATGACTTTTATATTATATTATAGCATGGTCACTGAAATTCCCTTTGTAATAGCTCAGGTGTAAATCGTTTAATTGAAAATACTTTAATATGTTCCCTTTAACATGTATAATAACGTATACCTAAGACCAAATAAAAACTTATCTGTATTCATACAGTATCTTTTATTTCTTCACTTTACCTTCCTGTCATCTCCACATCGACGACTACAGGTATGTGACTTGAACAAAGCCTCCACAAACTAACCTATTATTAAACATCGCCTACATATAACACATGCGTTATACTTTTCTTGCCCTCAGAGGCCTAGGAATCTTTATGTGAAGAAGCTATCCAGCTGGCTTGCGGAACGTCGGTGGTTCCACCCAGGTGCCCGCCCGTGCACGAAAATTGCCCGGAGGGGCACCTGGGGTCTTCCTCCACCAGTGGAAGCTGGAAAGTCGCCATATGATCTTTGCTGTTGGTGCGACTATAAAATCCATTTCAATCAATCAATCAATACTTTTCTTGTTCTTCTTCACGAAAACGCATATTGCATATTTCAAACTACGAGAGGTGTTCAACTTATAACGTAACACTTTCATTTTGTACCTGATTCAAACATCTTGACATTCTCGTCGAATATGTTCATTTAAATGTCAAGTCTAATGTTTCTTTCGATATAAAACATTATGACATGAACTATTATGTGATTCCTAATTTTGTAAAATGGTAAAGAATGACATTTTGAAGCAAACATCTTCAATTATAAAAAGTTACGACAAAACAAATTTAAAAACAAATGCTTGTAATTTGTCGTTTAAGGTAATAGTAGTCTGATATGTCCATGTGTGAACGTAAAAAATGGAATATGCATTTGTTTACTATTTGTCGGTTTTCACGATTTCAGCGAAAATTAACCTGAACTAAAACTGAAAATTATTAAATCTATAAAAACTTCAGTTCGAAACATCAACTGCAGGCATTGTTATGACGTCCTCCTCTATAAAAAATAAGTTTCGTTACTTTCTTATAAGAAGGAAATGAAAAAATATATAATTTAAGATTTAGGGGCAAAACACACACATTTGCAAATAATGATGAAAATTATATAAACTTTGTCCAAAATATATCTTTATATGGTATGTGATAATACAGCAACAATAACTATTAATTTTTTGTCACATAAAATATGAATAAAATGCGCATTTCGGTAAATTTATAAAATCATCGGTAACATACTAGCAGACT
Source organism: Cyrtodaria siliqua (assembly GCA_037043455.1). NCBI lineage: Eukaryota > Metazoa > Mollusca > Bivalvia > Adapedonta > Hiatellidae > Cyrtodaria > Cyrtodaria siliqua. Next base: position 87,754 of record JAWPHD010007099.1, on the reverse strand, counting down.
GTCCTATAATTTGTCAATTGCTTAAAATTTCGATAAAATTCGAACTTTTAATTCAACATTTATATTTTTGACTTAAAATAAAACATACGATCATATATAAATTTCAAACACAGTTTTAAACAATTACGATTTGCATTTATAGACATTATTTGGTTTAAGGTAAAACTCTACGGCACTAGAAACATATATACTAAACCAAATTGCTAAGTATCAACCTAAGAATATGTCAATAATATTCTCATTGTTTTGTGTATTTTGAGCTTGATTAGAGATACGGTTAAACTGCAAAATAACGAGTGTTAATCGTCTGCTCTGATTGCATGAACATATTTTAAAACATTTAAGTCAATGTGATTTCTTAGAAATAAGTTATAACACTTATACAACTGGGTATATAGGCTTTCGATTTTCCTAATTGTAAAATATGCCAGTTAAAATTATTTTGACATCATGTTTTACTAGCATTACCACTACAAATGCGTTTGCAAAAGAAATTTTCGAAATATTTAATGTTAAACGCTGAATTACAGTTACTTGAATTTCAAACAGTATTCAATGTAAAGGGAGGTAATTTAAGATTATCCATATTTCATTTTTTTATAGACAGAAAACCTGCGATAAATGGGTCAAATTTTTATGTTTTTTCTATTATTTCATACCAATTTTAATTTTTTTATAACTTTAAGCGATCGTTGACTCATGTTGTGTTTTATCAGTACATTTCATGTTTTCATATAAATGGAGGGTAACTCTCAAAAGATGTAACAATTTAAACAAAAAATAAATGTTTTACAAACTATGGGTCAAAACAAAATACTTATAATATATCTATTCTAAAATATTTTTAAAATAAGAAAATTAGTTACGATACAAAAGTTGATACTTAGCAATTTTGTTCAGTGTAGGTTTCAAATTGGAAACTAGTGGGTACTAATTATTCAGCTTTTTTGATCATTTTGATTCTCCGCGACAGGGATTATTTTTTTAGTGTTTGCCGGACTATTTCATTAAAAAAAACACAAAACGCCGCCATTTTCTTTTTGTAAAAACGTCGATTCAGACCGCAGTTATCAATTTTACGCGTACCAAATTTACAGGAGTGGACGCTTTTTGTAAAATGTCAGTTTTGGATTACGTCATCAATACGTAGAATGTGTTTACACGTTGGTAAACGTTGAAGCCACTGAGTTTTGATAGTTTATCTGATGCAGAGTGTTCACACTGGGATAAACAATTGGAAATATACACAGGTTAACGTAATGAAGGAAACAGTTGACTGTCTTAGAACTCTGCAGGCAAATAACACGTAAGTTCAAATGTGTACATGTACAACTCTGTTTTTGGTTTGTTTATGCAGTGTTTTCTTGAAATTTGCCAAGCACATCGATGGTGTTAATGTTGACAAACTGTGTAAATAGTAAACATAACTGGATCAGCCGTGACAGTTGTTGATTTCATTGAATTATTCATATGATTCCTCTCTCAGAATCACTCTTGTTTGTATAACAAGACCTGTAGGCATGAGGCCTTTCCAGGGGTGGTCCATGTTCCCTTGTTCCCTGACAATACGACCCGGTGATCCCCAAAAGTTTTGCTTTGTTCCCCAAAAATATGTTCCCTTGTTCCCCAAAACCGCTGGGAGACCCCCAGCCCTGAACCCTGTGAAGGGGTACACCTTATGGCATGCCTGTAATGGCCAGTGTCAAACCCCACATATGCTGCATGGCCATGCCGGGACACAGCAATTCCTAAACCACATCCCTGCCACCCCCTTCTCTACATTTACCCACAGGCAGCTGACGCATACCCTCCCCATGGACTTTTTACCCTTCTTTGAAGCGGCCTGTAAAAGGCCCATTCTCCGCGCTCATTTCTTTTAAAAGTATGCAGACTTCCCCACTTTTTAAACTTACCTTGGAAATTTCATTCCCCATTTATGTATTCCACCCCCAATTAATAGCAAAAGGCCCCTTCCCCAAAACTGGTAAAAAGGCCCTGCTGCCCCCACCACTATCCCCAACCCCCTTCCCCTCTCTTCCACGTCCCTCCTGCATATTTTCTCTACAAACCCTACTTAAAATGTGTTCAATGAAATGCTAAATACTGCAACACTTGGTTTTCAATTAAAAATAAAATATACACTACATCCCAGTTAAAGTGATCTGTGTACCATGAACAGTTTTTTTTTACCTTGTGTAACAGAGACACCTCTAAAAGGCCTCTTTCCCAATTGAGAACTTGACTGTTTGTTCCCCAATTGTGGCAGAAATATTTGCCAATCAGAAAGCAGCATTGTCTCAGAATTTGAGAAAAAGCATTAATTCTGCACCATGTTTTTGTCTGTGGAATCAGTTCTGACTGAGAAACAAGTTCTGACTGAGAAACAGTAATTATAATAACTGTTGGCTGAAAATATAAATAAAGCATAACGTTAGTATTGTCAAATTTACTTAATTGGTAAAATCTTACATCTTTCCCAAAATGAGAAATAAGCTCGTCTTTTTTCCCCAACATGGACAGGCCTGGGCCTCTTCCCAATTTTGTGGAAAAAAGCCCTGATGAACACATTTTCTAAGTAACAGTACATAGAAATAAGAATTGAATGCATAGATCTATCTAATTATTATTTAATTTCAGCGAAATTGTTTAGATCCAAATGAAATTTGGCAATTGCGTTTATACACTGTGTCATTATTTTTTTCATAGGGAGACATCAATCTCACAGACATGATGCCTGCATCTTACATATTCTGATCTGAAATGCGACTCTTGGTTAGATGAGGTGAGGTTGGAGGAGCTCACAAAAACAAGATGGATTTCATAGAGGTTTGTAAGCAGAACTTATTTGTATGGTGTGGAAGCATTTCACATCAATGCCAAAAAATAAATAAAATAACAATAATTAGATAAATCTAGTTAAAACACCTGGAAACCTTACCTTGAAAGGTGGAACTGAGAGACAGTATTAAAGCATGAAAAGGATCTAAAACAATACATACGTTCTTAGTATTAAAAAACAACAACATTTGGTAATCTTTTTCAGTAAATTTTATATTGACTAAGACCGAATTAAATATACAGGTCTGTGTTTACTGTATTGAACCAGACCAACTCCCTTAATACACTGCTGACTCCTCTTTTTATTGGGAATGAAATAATAATCAGTTATTGTGAGGTAAAAAAATAATATAATCTGTTTTAATATGTTTAAGCCTGCAGCCAGTCAGATTTTTCTTTATTTAATGTTCTTGTGGTCTAAATATAATTCATGGAGTAAAAAAATGATAACAAGTAAATATTTGATACCAAATAAATATACTGGCCCACTTTTATTGACAATGGTATGTAAACACAGGTTTAATTTTTATTTTATTTGGCCTGTATAGGTTCTATATAAAATACATATTTTGTATATTATTAAAAGTGATCAAGTTTTAGTACTTCAAGTACAGCAGATATTTAAGTTGTAATACTCAGTGTTTGCATTTTCTTTATTTTTCAGACAAGATGCTGCCATTTACACAACACAAGGTTACGGTATACTCCAAGTATTGAACAATAAATTGAATGGATTATCTTGAACTACATCTACAGTTCTTGTTCTCAACACTAATTGACACTCAAGTTTTTCACACAATGATCTGTGTATGCTGGTTTCCTCCCACATGCATTTAGCCTGTCATCCATGCCAATGAGAGTGATGTGAAAAGTAGTTTTGCTTATTTAATACTCAATAAAAAAACACTCATCATTCCATTTGAGACGTTGAAGTATACAGTTTTATTGAACTGAAAAGCTAACAACTCGCAGCGTCCCATTAGTTTTTCTACATAATTCACATTTTTGCAATCATTAATATTAATACTAGAATAGTGCAAAGCTAATAGTTATTATTATATTACTAAACTGTTGATAATATTGCACCAATAATTTATACATTTCACTCACAGCCATTACCAGTATGTATTATATGTTTGACATGCCTATTAAACAAATGATCACTTTTCCAGTTGAATGACTTATGAATTCATTAAACCTGAGTATATCCAACATTTAAACTACACTTGACCTCCCTATAATATATATATCTGTGCCAGTGGACATGGCAGACGCTTAGGGATCACTTTAAGCTTTGTCAGCTCTCATGTAAGATCCTCTATTACCTATGTTCATGAAACACACATTTTCGTCTTATTCTATGAAAATATGTATAAAGTTCTTCCTTAGCAATTATTATTCAATGCTATTGACATGTCCAATATATATGAAAATAAATATGAATTTTATTTTGGCAAAGTTGTGGTTAGAGCATAATATTATGTACATTGAATATGAAAATGAAACGCATTACGTATTTGAATAGACGCCTATAGTCTTCCAGACCGCCTCCAATCCATTTAAAATAAAACAGGAATGATAAATGTCCTTGCTGAAAAAAGCACATGACAGACTTGTGTGTTAGGTCAGACTTGTGTGTTAGGTCAGATAGAAAAATACATGTGTTTCTGGTTACTCGGTTGAAAAAATTAGGGTAGGTAGGTAGGTTTTTTTTTTTTCTTTTCTTTTTCTTTTTTCTTTTTTTTTTTTCATGGATGTCAAAACTAATCGGATTCTATTTTAATATATTTAGCATCTTTGCTAGGGGCTTAATTAAGTTTTAATTCAAGAATACTTAAAACATGTTTGTTTTCAACAAATAACACGGAAATCTTTATTTTTTTATTTTTATTTTTTTTTTAATTTTCTTTTTTTTTTATGATAAAAAACTGTAGGGTCGGCGCCAAAAAATAGGGACGGTCGGGTAAACAGAAACACAGGTATTTTTCTACCCGGCCTTATATATAATACATGATGCTGTTTTTCATGCTTTTCTCATTTTGAACAGCGACCGCATCTTAAAATTTTAAGTACGTTAGAAAATTAAAAAATAGAAGAAGCTGCACAGTAGCCGATTTATAAGTTAAATATAGTAAGGCCAAACAAAAAAATAGGTGTGTTTCCTATTGCATGCTCTAAAAAAGTAGGGTCGGTAGGTAGGCATTTTTTTTTTTTTTGGAGCAAGATACTGTTAGATTCTACATGTATTTATATCATAAACCCCATTCAAGTTGATGATACAGCTGAAAGTTTCTCTGTGATGTCAGTTTATCTCGATATATTGTGATAAATCATTGTTCGGACAATATTTTTTTCATAAAAAGATTTAGGGTCGGCTCCTTAAAAATATGGTCGGTCGGGCCACCGGAAACACACGTATTATTATTTTTTGCCTAATATATATAAGTAAATATATAATGTTAATAGCTCTTATTTATCCCATGTTGAGACGACACACAAGCTAGACCACGAGACAATATACGTTTTAATTGAATTGAATGTTGTTTAACGGCTCATCAACACAGTATAGGTTATATAGAGCCGCCCCAGAGAGAGGGGAAGGAATACATAGAAATCTGGGAACCTGCCCTACTCTTGTTATCGAATAGATTCCTATGGTTCTTTAACGTGCTCGGAGGATAAACCGATACACGGGACCGCCCGGTTTACGTCCCCATCCGACGGACGAGACTAAGGAAAAGTGTCTTGGTCATCGCTAACCCGGCCGAATCCGAATTTTATTGAAAAAAAAAATTCTACAAAAGGATACTAAGTTTAGGGTTATTACCCTCGCGAGCCTATCTACCCTATAGACTGCAGGATTCCGTCCATCCCTTACTGATTGATACTAATATAGTTTCATAAAGGATGGTAGGTGTCATCGGCGTAGCTCTGTGTAAGCACGGTACGCCCGACCCTACGCCTAACTCGGAAATCGAAAACGTAAAAAGTCCAAAAATATTTTCAGGTACTTGTGTGTACAAGTTTACCTTAATCTTCCGTTTTATAACTCTGAAATATACGTCAGAACGCGCATTGTAACATAATACGGGTAGCATGACCCCGAACCCCACTAGGATAAGTTAAACGGAGTGAGGGCGGGAGGGACCCCGAACCCCACTTGTAACATAATACGGGTAGCATGACCCGAACCCCACTAGGATAAGTTAAACGGAGTGAGGGCGGGAGCGACCCCGAACCCCACTAAGATGAGTTAAACTGTGTGTGGTGGCGGTGGGGGCGGAGGGTTGGGAGGGGGTTCAGCAGGGTAGACATACATGTAAGTGGTCGATTGCCAATCATGTGTTCTTGGTATCTCAGATGTAAAGGCGCTGGTACGGTTTAATACACAGATTGTTTCAAAGATGCTATTTCACAGACTTTCCATAAAGAGGCATCGGTTACACAGTGGAAAAGGCGTTGAACCTAAGGAGCTGGAGCCCTGGTGATGGCTTGTCTAATGGGACTATTCCCCCATCTTACTTCCCTCTGCGGTCGCTGTTCAAATCAATAAAGCCCTAGTTCATATTATATTTGCGTCGACAATCCAAATGGCCTTTAAAATACATTTAAAATCATAGTTTGCATTCTAGATTAATTTTGTCCATTTAAAAAAAATGTGCTGGGTGGGGGTCGGGGGCGGGGGTGGATGGGTCGAAAGAATAATAGCCAATGATACTTTTTTTAAAGGGCTCTTCGACCAAAATAAATCAATAAAAACACACGTCCTTTCGAAGATTTAAAAAATTGTCCGCGTACACCTTTTCCCCCTGTGATTATAATAAGTAGAAGCATTGTGACGTCACAATTCTGTGTGTGAATGTGGTCTTCGGGGAAACACGGTATTGATTTTTTTGCAATATTTTCAATAACAATCGAATTTAAAATATATCATGTTAGCATAAATATTTTGTCTCTTATCGACTGTCTGTTCACTACAATATATCAGGTAATTTCAGATTGTATCACACACAGAGCTGACCGATGTATTGCATGCCGTATTCCATGCCGTGTAACAAAACTACACAAAAACAACGTTCGAAACGCTTGCGTAAAACATTGACCAAACGTTTTTTTGGGTAGAAAAAAGTACTTTTTTCAAATTCGCTTGAAAATTCACATACTGCCAGAGGAAGGATTAAACTCATCGTTCATGTTCTTGTCTTTTTTCTCGCTGTTAAAATTTTCATACAAATCGAGATACAAAATAAAAAAATTGAAATCGATCGATAAACAGCTGACATTTTGCTCTTTCGCATGATTGTTGACTGAAATAATTTTCACAATAACACAACATAGACCTAAATTTATTTTTAAAAGTAGGCCATGAAAATGATGGTTATTTTATACGGAAATGGCTTGTATAAATTATGTTTTAATTGTAGTGATAAAAATATGATTCTGAAAGTTTTTTGTATGAAGCACACGGTTGAAGAGAGTCTCACTTTTCTGTGTGTAATTTTATGAACGGTCATGAAACGTTTTTCTGGGTAGAAAAAAGTACTTTTTCCAAATGTTGATGAAATTTAACAGGCCTGTAGAGGAAGACTTTTTCTTGACTTTAATGCTTTTGTCTTTTTTCTCGCTATAAGAACAAACTGTAATTATCAATTTGATTAAAAGCTAAAATTTCACATAAATTTTTGAAACGATCGGTAATTTGTAAAAGCCTAGAAATCATATTTTTAATAAAAAATAATCGACAAAACACGTAAAAACTTAAAATTCATTCTGTAACAAACGAATTGATGCATTTGTTTATGTGTGTCATCATTGTACATTGTCAGTTGAATACAGTTTACATCACTTGTGTCATTTTGACCGACACCCTGAAATCTGCTCAAAACGCAGTTTGTTTACGTTTTTTGCGCGTGACGTTTTTAAGTAAATATCCCTCCGCGGCGGCTTGGCGCTCCTACTGAATTCAAAATGTAATTTAAAGCGAACCGCGTGAACTTGTAGATTATTTTTAAATGCATATGTTCTAAATAACAGTTGCACAACATTAAATCACGCATGTTTTATGATAAACATTTCCGCTGAAAAATAACATCTTAAACAAAAGTGTTACGTTATAAGTTGAACACTTCTCGTAATATGACTGTGATGACGTCTGTGAATTTTCACTGCTCTACTAAATCGTACACAAGAAAAGGCGGAGCTTATTTTAGGCTACATTAAGAAGTACGCAACATATAGGATTAGTTAGAGGCGGGACATCGTGATCTAGTAGTTTAGTAGAGGACAGATCGCTGTGATATAGTGGTTAGATAGAGGACAGTGCGCCGTGATCTAGTGGTTTTGTAGAGAGAGGTGGGCCGTGATCATCTAGTGGTTTGGTAGAATGCGCGGCGCCGTTTTCTACTTGTTATGTAGAGGGTGGAAAGATATGCTCTAGTGGAATGGAAGAGGTTGGGGTGCCTAGATCTAGTGGTTATGTAGAGGGCATGATCTAATGGCTAGGTAGATGTCGAAACATTGCGATCTACTAGTTATGTAGATGTCGAAATGCCATGATCTAGAGGAGTGGTAGAGGGCGGGGCGCCGTAATCTAGTGCTTATGTAGATATCGGGATGCCATGATCTAGTGGAGTGGTAGAGGGCGGGGCGCCGTGATCTAGTGTTTATGTAGATATCGGGATGCCATGATCTAGTGGAGTGGTAGAGGGCGGGGCGCCGTGATCTAGTGCTTATGTAGATATCGGGATGCCATGATCTAGTGGAGTGGTAGAGGGCGGGGCGCCGTGATCTAGTGTTTATGTAGATATCGGGATGCCATGATCTAGTGGAGTGGTAGAGGGCGGGGCGCCGTGATCTAGTGCTTATGTAGATATCGGGATGCCAAGATCTAGTGGAGTGGTAGAGGGCGAGGCGATGGGATCTAGTGTTTATGCAGATATCGGGATGCCATGATCTAGTGGAGTGGTAGAGGGCGGGGCGCCGTGATCTAGTGTTTATGTAGATATCGGGATGCCATGATCTAGTGGAGTGGTAGAGGGCGGGGCGCCGTGATCTAGTGCTTATGTAGATATCGGGATGCCATGATCTAGTGGAGTGGTAGAGGGCGGGGCGCTGTGATCTACTTGTTATGTAGAGGGCGGGGAGTCGTGATCTAGAGGTTATGTAGTGGGCTGGGCGCCATGATCTAGTAGAATGGTAGAGAATAGTGGTTATGTTGAGGGCATGTCGCCATGCTCTAGTAGGTAGAGAGCCGGGCCATCCTGATTTAGATTTAAGGGAGTGAGCAGTGTGCCGTGATCTAAGCATAGCGTGTTTATAACCGAAAGGGGCATTGCGCTGGAGACCTTGATTGGTCGTACCGATCTTATTGTGGCTGCTTGAATAAATAGAGAAAATGCTCATTTCACAAGAGCTCTCACGCCAATGAAAAGCAATCTTGGAAATCAATGATATGCATTTCTGTCAATAAACATACCTAGCCAGTATAGTACTGAAAATGTATGTTATTCTTCAAAATTAAATTATGTCAGAAATTAAACGTTTGTGTTGTCATCTGCATGACCTTTGAAAGAGCGTGGGTACATTTTACAAGAATAGTGGTCCGAACTTTACAATTTTTCATTAGAACTAACCTATTGTTAGCTTCATGCCAAAAACAATGTCATCCATCCAGGACTTTCATTTTTGTACCATGTTTCATTTTGGGATTGTATTTTTTCTTTAAATGAAAGAGACTATTTTCAAAGGCTACGACACCGGAAGCAAACCCTTACCGGTCTGACACCTCGAGGAAGTTAGAAACACCCCCACTGTTTCGTCAGTCGATAATGAACGTTAACGTTAACGTCCATAGCGGTCTAATTCCTTCTAGCATGAACGCGAACCACTGTATTATACTCGATTGTAAGAAAGCATTGATCCTTGATTTTAGCGTATCATTTCTATCTCATTTGGAACGGGTCTAAATTCTATTGTTAAGCAATTTAATTCCTTAGAGAGTTTTACCCTTAAAATACATTGTATTATTATAAAATCAAAAAATTAAAGAAATTCTATTGGATCAACGCTGGTCACATGATTCCTGCTAAAAAGACGTATTGACCTGAGAAATGTATATTGACTTTTCGTATTGACTCAAAGGCGTGGCTAAAATAAAAATGCGCGAGCGAACGTGAACAGATACGAATGTACAATAGAATGACGTCATCGGGATGAACAAGATGTCAGCCGACATGTTTGTTGTTTTGACAGCTGATGAAAAAAAGAAAATAATAGAAAATGGAGATGCCGATAATACTAAAAGGGCAACACTTACGGCGGTAAATTTCTTTAATTTTTTGATTTTATAATAAAACTAGTGTTGCCTTTCGAATTCGATCTATACATGGTTTTATCAACCCCTGAGAAAAGGCATATTGACCTCGGACTACGTCCTCGGTCAATATACGTCCTCGGTCATTATGCCTTTTCTCGGGTCGATAAAACCATGTATCGACCTTATCAAAAGGCAATAATTGTATAATGTTTTCTTGAAAAGGTTTGATTTATTAGAACCAAACGTTGGCTACATTCCAATATTTCAGTTTGTTTTCTCAGTTCGCCTAATTATAACAATTTTAATTATTACATCCATAATGTCATTTTCATATTTGCTGTATTTCTTTTCCGTATTTTGATGAGAGAATTCCTATTCTTTTTTCCCTGTTTGCCGTACAGTTAACTCATCAAAAGTAAAAAAGAGATGACCCTTTAAGACTAAATTGCACAATTTGCGGCTGAAAAATAAATGGTGTAGTCTGCATGCGGTTTTGTTTATGTAATCGGTAAAGGGCTTATGTGAAACAAACACGCAAGATATTTACATTTCAAATGTCGCATTGGGGTCTTGCATATTTCATATTACGTATTTTGAATTCCATTTCCTCACTATTTGCACTGCAGAAAGAATAACGGCTATATCGATACTTACTTAGGTCAAAAACACTAATCCTGTCTCGACCGTTCACATATCAGAGTAATAACTCTCTATGGAAGTATAGACTCATTTGGAATAATTCGTTATAAAAACAGCACATTGAAATTGCTTTCCAGACTAGTAATTGGTTATTTAGCTTATTCAATTTTGTTGGGGTTTTGTCATTTCAACATTGTAAAAAGAAGTAATACAGATGGTTAGAGATTATAGAATCACTTGGGTAAAACGTCTAAATTTACTATTTTAGTTGTATGGTAGTAACATTTCTGAAAATATACTCTAACCGTGATTGTTTTGATAAGGGTCATAGGTAATTTGCACAACTATATCCTTGTATCCCTAAAAGTGCCACACAGTAACATGTTAACTTATTTGATGAATACATTTTGACCTTTGACTCTAAAACGTGTTATAGCTGCAACTATTAATATCACTTGTTCCTGACAGTATGACTTTTCTACGGAAGCCCTGCCATGGAGGGACCTATTAGTTATTTAACAGATAATGTGTGGTGCTGAGGTCCATATGCAAGTTTATGGACTGGGAAGTCAGACCTAGAATGTTATATGGACCGAAGCGAAGCTGAGGTCCATATAACGTTCTAGGTCTGACTGCCCAGTCCATAAACTTCATATGGACCGAAGCACCATACATTATTTGTTATATTATACCGAATCTGACCAACAAATTAAATCAATACGTTTTATGATTTTTTTTGACGTCGTTTTTTTCACACGTCCATTAATATAGCTATCGGACCGGGCGCCCGGTCAATATGCAACTTTATGGACCGGATGACGTCACATTAAACAAAGAGTGGAATATGCAAATGAGGTATAATATTAGTTATTAATCATTTGTTAATAATTATTTCTTATTATTTCTTATTACCTATTTGTCAAGGGCGGGTTAATGAAACATGGCAGATATCGCGTTGATTTGATAAGTTATTTACTACTGTATATGTTTGTTTAGCATACTGACCAATCTATCTTATACTTTCACAGCTGTAATTCACTTGGAATGTGTTATGTTCTTCACGGGTGTTGGCGCATTCTAAGTGCATAACAGCTTTGAAAGTATAAGATAGATTGGTCAGTATGCTAAATAAACATATACAGTAGTAAATAACTTATCAAATCAACGAGATATCCGCCATGTTTCATTAACCCGCCCTTAACAAATAGATAATACGAAATAAGTAATAAATAATATTATATAAGTAATAACAAATAAGTCATAACTGACAAGTCATAATTAAAAAGTCCCTCCAGTGCTTCACCCGTGAAGAACATAACACATTCTAAGTGAATTACAGCTTTGAACGTGTTAGCTAGAATGGTATGCTAAAACAACATATGGTAAATAACTTTTTAACGAGATATCCGCCATGTTTTCATTAACCAGACCTTAACAAATAGGTAATAAGAAATAAGTACAAATAAATAAATAATAAGAAATAAGTATTAACAAATAAGTAATAACGAATAAGTCCCTCCAGGGCTTCCGTACTTTTCAGTAAGGAATCGTTTTTTTGCGGAGAGTTGTTACACTTAGTGATACATTTTGCACAGAGAAGTGCGCAAATAGTTCGCTGCTGCATACTGCTTGTATGATATATCTTCAAGCCTGGACAGTCTTAAAAGAATGTAAAATACATGAGCTGAGAAAATTGAAATTAAACAGAAAATGATTCATTACTACCAATGATTAAATACACCCTATTGCACTGTAGTATAATTTATAGGAGATTACTTTTTGATAGAACCATAAAGTCGAGCGTCAAATATTTCCTTCTCTTCAAGTGTTTAACAGCCCGAATGTCCTTTGTTTCTTGAAGATAAACACATTTACGTATTTGTGATTGGCAATCATGGGAAAACCAGAAAAGAAATATTTTACGATTTGCATATGATGTTCGTGTGATTTTTAAAGGAAATGCTTCATATGAGAATCATCTTAAAGAAAGATTATGATAATGGACCTTTGTAAACGGCCGAGCACGACACATACGAAATATTGCAGTCTCGGTTTGATTGAAACTGTTCATGAGCGGTAGTGAAATATGCTAGCTACCGCTCACGCCCTCTAGCCCCGGGTTGAGCAGAACTCAATATTCATAAAAATCAACAGTACATAATTTTAACCATCCCGAAGATGGCAAGCATATGGCGGTGGATATAGCAATATTTGTATCTTTATTTCATCCCCTATATCCAGCGGTGTATGGTTCCAGAATCTAATAATATGGTATGCCCCGAAGAGCGAAATAAACAAAAAGGAATTTAGTTGGGAGCAGCGGTTATGAAGCCTGCGTATCACAAGTAACAGCCAAAAGACTAAATTAAAAAGCAGACAACATATCCTATGAGTGGTTAAACAATACCCAGAGCCTTATATCGGCCGGAGTAGTGGAACCACCGAATCGAAAATTAAGTAAGAAAACAAAAGAAATTGAAAATGTACCACCGATCACTAAATATAAGTATCGGGCTCAACTATCTCCAAAGATCGAATGAATAACAGTACTGATTACAAGCGCGGGGAGACGTTTTACTGCCGCCACACTGGACAATAATAGGCTTCATTTTCATATGGAGATCCTTCATATGATTTACATATATGGCATCTTTGTCCATGAATGTTAAAACAATAAAATGCTTCCAATAAACGTTTTGTAATTGGATATCATAGTAATCATTGTCAATCATTTTATCTGTGTGATGTCACCTACCTTGTGTCTTATTCATTCTTCTTCTTATTGTTCGTTTCGATGCGTGTTTTAACTGACTGTGGATCTTGAATACCAACGTTCCTGTTCGACTTTTATATCTACATTCAACTGTTGCATTTCTTTAAAATCAAAAGCTTAACCATCCGAATGTGTTTTGTTTTTTGAAGATGTATTTTGAAGTTTTTGCATTTTGCAAACATATTTACGAAATATTTTACGATTTGCATATGATGTTCGTGTGATTTTTAAAGGAAATGCTTCAGATGAGAATCATCTAAAAGAAAGAGTATGATAATGGACCTTTGGAAACGGCCGAGCACGACACATACAAAATATTGCAGTCTCGGTTTGATTGAGACTGTTCATGAGCGGTAGTGAAATATGCTAGCTACCGCACACGCCCTCTAGCCCCGGGTTGAGCAGAACTCAATATTCATAAAAATCAACAGTACAGAATTGTAACCATCCCGAAGAAGGCAAGCATATGGCGTTGGATATAGCAATATTTGTATGTGTATTTCATCCCCTATATCCATTGGCGTATGGTCCCAGGATCTAATAAAATTGTATGCCCCGAAGAGCGAAATAAACAAAAAGGAATTTAGTTGGGAGCAGCGGTTATGAAGCCTGCGTTTCACAAGTAACAGCCAAAATACTAAATTAAAAAGCAGACAACATATCCTATGAGTGGTTAAACAATACCCAGAGCCTTTTATCGGCCGGAGTAGTGGAACCACCGAATCGAAAATTAAGTAAGAAAACAAAAGAAATTTAAAATGTACAACCGATCACTAAATATAAGTATCGGGCTCAACTATCTCCAAAGATCGAATGAATAACAGTACTGATTACAAGCGCGGGGAGACGTGGAGATCCTTCATATGATTTACATATATGGCATCTTTGTCCATGAATGTTAAAACAATAAAATGCTTCCAATAAACGTTTTGTAACTGGATATCATAGTAATCATTGTCAATCATTTTATCTGTGTGATGTCACCTACCTTGTGTCTTATTCATTCTTCTTCTTATTGTTCGTTTCGATGCGTGTTTTAGTTGACTGTGGATCTTGAATACCAAAGTTCCTGTTCGACTTTTATATCTATACTGAGCAAAAATAGAAACGTCCCCAACTTTACCCATAGATTTAGACACAATAAAATGATATTTTAGTTAATCTTATAGGCCAATACCTTTGTTAAAGGCCAGCACTGTCATGAAAACAAATTACTTTGAAATCAAACTTCTGGGCAAACTTATTCACCTTGATTTGGTTTAAACAGCATTTCCGGGTCTTGTGGTTAAAACTTTGAGTTAACACGTTTTGTTATATCGAAATAACCAGAGAATGACATCATCACCACAAAAACAGAGAAAAGACGCTGATATTTTCACTCATTTTTGCGCCATATAGCTTTCAAGAACGAATATTTTCAGATTACCTCCCTTTATAATAAAAATATAGTGATTTCGCAATTTGAAAAACAACAACATGTTTTAGCAGAAACAGACAAACTTTGGTTTTCGATGATTATTAATATTGATCAGAATGATTGAGTGATAAGTATAAAATGATGAAATTATATCTAGATTGGTGTACAAGGTTTAACAAAGTCAACCCTATAAAAATCACAGCTTAGAAAAGGGACGTTTCTATTTTTGCTGAGTATACATTCAAATGTTGCATTTCTCTAACATCAAAAGCTTAACCATCCGAATGTGTTTTGTTTTTTGAAGATGTATTTTGAAGTTTTTGCATTTTGCAAACATACTGAGGTGTTTGTGATTGACATTATCTGATTATCTTTTTTATGACTTTCATAAGTGGCAAAATTTGTATATAAGCAATTACACTTATACGTTATTTTGAAATCCTTCTTTCAAGTTTATACCTATTGGATACCATATGGAAATGAATGTATGAGTTGATTCATATACAGGGCGGTTGTGTCTTTCCTTCCAATAAATGTCTTGCGTCGAATGTTTCCTGATGCGATATCATCGGCCCTGCATGAAAAGAAATAAAATACCAAAATCAATAAACATTCTACCATCTCTAGAGTTGTTGCAGTTTGAATTTCAAACAAATGTGGTCGGTTTGTCAATGCAAATGATATTCGGATTATATCGCATATGCATCTCAAGTGTTCAATTAATAAAATGCAAGATTCGAATCATGTTTTCTGCTTACATTATTGTAATGTGGTGAATGTTTTCCTGTCTGCGCCGATATCATCAATTCCCGGGGGTATAATCACGTATATAAAGGACTGTTATAATAAATTGTTAAATCTTAAATTTGTTTTAGAAAAACGGTTTAAAAGAAAGTCAAATAACTCCCAGCAGAATCTTTCTAAAATAAAACTGATATGTATAATCGTTTGAATAAGCTATTGTTTACAAGCCATGGTACTTATGTTGCAGATTTATATAATAATAATAATTGATAATAATAATAAGTTTCGCGATTAATGCCGAGAATATGAGTAATTATCATGACAACATCGCTCATTGTCGGAAGCAAATACACTCTTCCTTTAGTAATTAATAAAGTATGACATGCATTACCTGTATAGTTTTCTAGATAAATAGTGTTTAGGGTAAAGAGGCATTTTTGAAAATATTGGCTAAAAGAAGAAATAATAGATTTTCCCTGAAAGTGCGTCATGAACAATATTCGTTTTCTTCTTCTCATACGTTAACTTCGTTTTGATTCATTATCATTATATTTTACCATTCAATAAGCCTTTATATAAATAATCCAGTAATAAAATACCATCGCTTAAGTAGTTTTTAGATTCATGCTTTATTTTTTTTCTTAGACACTTCAGCTCGAACCATAATTCACATTATCCAATAAAGCATTTACGCCCGCATCTCAATATTAAATTCCGTTTTATTTGATTGCAGACACTCGTAGTTCTTCTTGGCCCTGTGCATATCAGAATAATGCATTAACGGTAGGATAGGTTTCTTCGGCGTATTAGTCTTTATTCAACTTCAGTTTATCGTTTAAGTTAGCACTCATGGTATTTTCAATGTTGTGTTATGTTTTATTCCTATTATAGTTCTTATCTGGGGTATAAAATAACGTCTGGTGCAATATGTACGCGAATACCGAACCGTAGTATTAAAATAATTTCTGGTGCAATCTGTACGCGAATAGCGAACCTTAGTATTAAAATAAATTATGGTGCAATCTGTACGCGAATAGCGAACCTTAATAATATTAAAATAAAGTCTGATGCAATCTGCACGCGAATAGAGAACCTTAGTATTAAAATAACGTCTGGTGCAATCTGTACGCGAAGAACGTACCTTGGTACTAAAATAACGTCTGGTGCAATCTTTACAAGAATAGCGAACTTTAGTATTAGAATAACGTCTGGTGCAATCTGTACGCGAATAGCGAACCTTAGTATTAGAATAACGTCTGATGCAATATGTACGCGAATAGTTAACCTTAGTATTAGAATAACGTCTGGTGCAATCTGTACGCGAAATAGCGAACCTTAGTATTACAATATATGTTCGCGAATATTGAACCTTGGTATTAAAATAACGTCTGGTGCAATCTGTACGCGAATATTGAACCTTAGTATTAAAATACCGTCTGGTGCAACCTGTACGCGAATAGCGAATCTAAGTATTTGAGCAAATAAGAATCATTTAATAGTTCGGACTCTTCCAAATGCATCTCTATGTAAATCAAGGTTTTATAGATGGATATGAGGTTAATAATATGAGATTTTGGTGCAAAACTTGGAAAAAATGAATAAAATCGTTGATTTCTGTAATACATTTGGTGTTACTAGACCATAAATGAAAAAAATACTAAATGAGCTATAAACAATTAGTTTCTTACTGTTTTGTACAGAGAAAGGTACAGAGATGTCCCAGAAGAAAGTCCTTTTGAATACGACTATCTAAAATACTTTATTTTTGGGTCTAAAAATGTGTTTTTCATAAAAAAAAATGCTGAAAACAGGAATCATTTTGTAATAAGATGTTTGAACATAAACTTGTCTAATGGAAGTGATACAATGGTGCACAGTTATATATACAAATGTTACATTGTATCGTAAGTTAATAAAACGTACATTACATATAAACTTCAGAAGTGAATAAGATGCTCAAATTGCGAGGTCAGGGTCAAAACGTGGAACAGAAATGGAGAAAAAACACCAATGTGTTTGTGATACAATCAAATTACTAGGCTTAAATAATGAAGTATGTATGAACAAAAAGAGACATTTGTAAAAAATACTCGGACTACATTTGGAATCACACCTATGTGATTCGATTCTTAACATTGTGTTATCCGGAAGTCAACGGGACAGAAAATAGTTCACTGTTGCTGTATTCTAAACAGTATGGCCGTTAGCCACACGTGTAAAATGTAAGATCTGCATTGCATGTTTGTTACTACAATAAAGATGAAGGTTATATCAGCGATTCCATGTAAATAAAATATATATAGATCTATCGGCCAAATGACATTGTAAAACTGATGATAATTTTGAGTTTGACTTTTAATGGCTTTTGGAGGGAATCTGCTGGGGTCTAGGGCGCCGCCATATTTGTATGACATAGCCAGTATGGATTCCTTCTACATAAATTCGAAATATGATTCTGTGGAATTTATCAAGCTGTTGCGAATGCTAAGAGATCGTTTCTAACGGTTTCCCACATAACAATGAGCAACGATGTGTCAGTATCCAAGGGTATGATGAATGGAAATGCCTTTTTTGTTGCGAAACAATGCAATTTTCATCAACATTCGCTGAAAACCAGAATCGTTTTTAAAATCGTTTTAGCTTAAACAAAAAATACAATGATGTCACAAAATGTTTCACTATTCAATGTACATAATTATAGCAAAGTTTTTCATTGTATTTGAAATTAAGAATACTCAAACCGTGTTTGTTTTTGATGACTTGCTTAACAATTGCATAGAATCACCCTTTTCATACACAAAGTACTTGGTTATAAACTAAAAACGTGTAGAAAGATCATTTTCTTGTATCAGTTTGGCGCATTACTGATCAGAAATAAGTCCACACACATACGAGGCTTTATGATTTTGGTGAAAAAAATGCAAAATATAAATGAACCGATTTTCAAAAATCATTTGAGCAATATAAACAATACTTTGGGATTTACGAAAATTTGCCTTATATATGTACTCGCCCAGTTTCATTATTTCCAGATTGAATTAGATACTCACATTGCGGACATGTTGAAAACAAGTATACTCAAACATTGATGATTTTTGTAATTGATAGGGCTAGTGGACTAGACGATTTTCATGTGTCTAGAGTAAAATATATTTTTCCTTTTTTTTTTGTAATGGATAAAAGCATGCATGTTGGAATAATTAAATGTCCTAACCCCTGTGATGCTATGAACTGTTTTGTTATGCGTAAAACATAACATTTTCAATTAAGTAGAACAGTAATTGAGTGTATCAATAATTTGCACGTCACAGATGCTATTTGTATTTGTAACCCTGAATGAAATGGGGTTTACACTCATATTAGGTTATATTGGGAATGGAGATGCCATGAAAGGTGAAGGTTCACATCACACATGCCTCCGCAAAGGAGCGAACCCATGCGTGGCAGAGTATTTGAGATGTAGGATGAAGTTTCCCATCATGCATGCCTCGGGAGCGAACCAATTGAGGCAGAGGCATGTGGCTCCAAAGCCATGGCCATATCAACTGGGTTATCGAGGCCTCTTGTTTGTAACCAAGCTTGTATACATATGTAAATACATGTACATAGCTTTTTATAGAGTGCGAGGCGTTTAGTCCAAAACATAAAGTTTATATTAACGTAAAAAGTTATTTTGGAAAAATAATAATAGTGATGGATATGCATGTTTTCCAAGTGTAGTAATATTAGTACTACAGCTGAAACCACCGGTTGTGCAAAGTTTGTACCAAACATTTTCGTACAAGGGATGTCTGATAGTTAGCTAAATATATGGATTATCCCACTAGTAACACACCAGTCTTCCATCACAATCATCATCTTTTAAATAACATATATACCTTGGTGTTTTCAACAAATAATTGCTTCTCGGAAGTGTGGGCATAGCATGTTAATGAAAGGTTATATACATTATGAACAACCAAAACAATGTAATCAGAGTGTATTTATAGCATTACATGTATAACATGTTTTTGTAGAAAGCATGGAATCTCATGTATGCAGTGCCAGAATGTAAGCTCTGTGAATTCTATAGAAATTGAGATTCATTTAAATTACATTTTTAGTTATTTGATCACTCTTTTCTTACATAAACAAGCAATAATATTAGGTGATGCGAACAAAAGCTCCTACAACTTCGACATGAGTTTTGCGCAAAATTTCAAAATTGAATTTCATACAGTTACTTTGAACGCGTTTTTAAAACTTATCATACAGTTTCTGGTGATCTTTTTCATTAAAATGTAATTATCACACCTAAAGATAAAACATATTGCACCATTTTACTATAAGTTACCATATATGCTACTTAAATGATTATAAACCCTGTTGTAATGATTGCTTGGACAATATTTCCACCACATATTCAATGAAGATAATTTAATATCTGTATCAAAAGGTTAAAATTACATAATGTTTTTCCTTCATTATTTTATATATAAAATTTCCAAATGATGTAAACATGATCCATGGTAGTAACCATTGTAACTAGACATTTATTCAACGGAACTTTTGTTTGCTACATACCTTAAAATTGAGCATCTAACTAAATTTCTGATACTATAAAACATTTTGATATATGCATATATAAATATCACTTCAAGTAGATTATGTATATTCAAAATACATCTTAACAATGATTCCTGTTTACAACATTTTTTTATGAAAAAACATTTTGCCACCCAAATATAATGCATTTTTCAACAGTATACGCCGGACGACTATTTTGGGGCACATCCTTGCATCTTGCTCTATGGAAAACCATTATAGATTATCATTTTATAATTCATTTACAGAAATCAACGATTTTATTATTTTTTTCAACATTTTGCCCCAAAAGCTCACAATGTGAACTTTCACATTAACTTACGATACAATGAAACATTTGTATATATAATTGTGCACCATTTTATCACTCCCATTAGATAAGTTAATGTTCAAACATCTTATTACAAAATGATTCCTCTTTTCAGCGATTTTTTATGAAAAACACATTTTTAGACCGAAAAATAAAGTAATTTATATCGTCGTATGCTAAAGGACTTTCTCTGTGCAAAACAGTAAGAAACTAAGTTTTTACAACACATTTAGTTTTTTTTTTTAATTTATAGCCTAGCTAGTAACACCAAATTTATTACAGAAATCAACGATTTTATTCATTTTTTCCAAGTTTTGCCCCAAAATCTCATATTATTAACCCAATATCCATCTATAAAACCATGATTTACATGGAGATGTATTTGGAAGAGCATTTCCGCACTGTTAGAAAATTCTAATTTGCTCAAATGATTTTTTATAAAATTATTCCAGTTTCCGGAGATTTTCTCTTTAAAACGCAACCTTTACCCCAAAATTTAGCATTTCCCACCATCTTTATATTGAGGAGTTTTTTTCTGGAACTCATTACATGTCAGTGATTCTAAAACTCCTAAAATACTTTCTGTTGGAATTTGTTTGACCTTAAAACCTATAATTACTATACTAATTACAATAACGTAATTCTTAAAATGTAACACACTTGAGCAGGTTTCACATTGGTGGTCAAATTGACGCTCGTGATGAAATGTGCACCGGACAATGGAAAATGTTCTAGATGACACACATTCACTTTCTGTTGTAGATGACACACATTCACTTTCCTCAACCTGCTGATAATCACTTTGCATTTCGTGGTCCGAGTATTAACTTTCATACCCCATCCAGCCCCTTATCCAAGATGCAAAATCGGGGTTGGCTGGGCTTAAAAAGTTTACATATAGTAAAATTAAAACATTTAATAGGTAATTTTAAACAGGTTATCGAATTGTTTGTCAGTAAAAAATGTTTTTAAACGTGTTTTATTGTCGAAATATCCGTTATACAATCCTGCTAATAGAAACTTTCTCATCGCTTAATGGAATTAAGGCGGAACCACGTAATGTCGGATAATTACTGTTTTATCAAAACCCAACATGGGCCACTTCCAAATGTAATTACATTACCACTTGTTTTATGTTCTGCTGTAAAAAATCAGGTTGTGTTGTTGTATAAGTACAACCCTTTCAAGATATGGGTAAATATAATGTCGATCCGTTAATTATAGTAGGTAACTGTTACTAAAATGGGCTATATATATTTCTTTTTAAAATGACATTTCTTAAACTTTAATTCCTAAACGAGAGTACTATAGAAAATGACTTATAAATTGGTATACACCAAAGTTATGTATCATGTCTTCGAATTAATAACAGGAAACTATGGTGGCTGATATGCGCCATCTCGTCTTTTCGTTATTTCATTACGAAATAACGCCGAGCGAAATAACGCCAGGCGAAAAAACGCAGGACGAATTACCGAAAAGACGAAATAACGAAAAAACGCCGAGCGAAAAGACGACAAATAGTCAAAAGGCCCGGCGAAAAAACGAAAAGACGAAAAACCGGCACGCGAAAAGACGACATTTTACACTGAACAAAATTCCTAATTACTCACTTTTGTATCTTAACTAATTTTCTTATTTTAAATATATTTTAGAATAGATATGCGATAAGTATTTTGTTTTGAACCATAGTTTGTAAAACATTTATTTTTTGTTTAAATTGTTGCATCTTTTGAGAGTTACCCTCCCTTTGTATGAAAACATGAAATGTGCTGATAAAACACATAACATGAGAGAAAGATCGCTTAAAGATATAAAATTCTTAAAATTGGTATAAAATAATAGAAAAATAAAAATAAAACGTTGACCCATTTATCGCAGATTCTCCGTCTATAAAAAAATAAAATATGGATAATCTTAAATTACCTCCCTTTAAATTGAATATTGTTTGAAATTCAAGTAACTGTAATTCAGCGTTAACATTAAATATTTCGAAAATTTCTTTTGCAAACGCATTTGTAGTGGCAATGCTAGTAAAACATGATGTCAAAATAATTTTAACTGGCATATTTTAGAATTAGGAACATCGAAAGCTTCACTAATTCGAAGTTCTTAATAAAATCCTATATACCCAGTTGTATAAGTGTTATAACTTATTTCTAAGAAAACACATTGACAGAACAGAACAGAACAGATATTTTATTAAGATTTGTACATAGTACATCATCATACAAACATTACATACAAATACATTAAACATATAGTCACGTAATAGATATAAAAGATTTTCTTTTACAAACAAATGTTGAATTATATTACTTTAGTTCACATTTGTAATACAATATTCCTTAACGATTATGAAATTTAATAGAATGAGAATGAACAACATGCTTAAACATTTAAAATTGATTTTCTTATTTCTAAGGCTTCCTTGGTATATTTTGAAATTTTATATAATACAGTTTTATTATGAGAGCTAATCAAATCTAAAAACTTGAACATTGATGGTCTTTGGTAATAATACTTTTTCAAATACTGCTTACGCAAATCTACAAAACATGGACATATACATATAAAGTGAAACTCATCTTCTATATCGCCTGAATTACAACAAAGGCAATATCTTTCATTTTTTGGTATTCTATTTCTATCATAACGCCCAGTTTGAATTCTAAGAGGATGAACAGAAAGTCTTAGTCTAGTATAAAACAATCTCAAATTACAAGGTAATATATCAAGATAGTTTTCATAGTCAAATTGCATTTTTACTAAGCTATAGTTTTCAAGAACTGTACTATTTTCTATAGAACTAAACCATTCCTGAATAAAATTATCAATAACTTTTTGCTTAAAAATATTTGGAAATACTTTGGGGTTTACAAAATGATTGTTCTCAAATATATCGGTAAATCCGTAATTATTTAACATGGTTTTAACGTTTGATACCCAGTTCTTACATCCTTTATTACAATCATTTAGCCCTTGTTCGTATACTTTTTTTATTATTATATTATCAGTATTAATAATTTTACACCAATAACTTATTATCCTTGCATATCGTGATATATATAAGGGATATCTACCCAGCTCTCCGTAAACACCCACAGTACATGTATTCATTTTAACATTCAATAAACGTTTACAGAATTTTAAATGTATTCGCTCTATAACTTTCGACCTTGTATACCCCCAGATTTCGCTTGCATAATTTAAAATAGAACCAACGAACGCATCAAACAACTGACATAGTAGTTTTGGCTTTAAACGAATTTTTTTACAGTTAAATAATAGAGTGTTTAATGCCTTAAGCGCCTTGCCGACTAAGTGTTCTTGGTTTAAGTTGAAATTACCAGTATAATTAAAAATATTTCCAAGATAGTTAAAATCATTAACAACTTCTATAATTTGATCGTTATAAGTCCATGATTCATTACGCAACAATCCACCACGTTTTCTAAACACCATTATTTTAGTTTTCGCAATATTTACGTATTGACTTAAACGTTGTAAAATATGTTCATGCAATCAGAACAGACGATTTACACGTGTTAGTTTGCAGTTTAACCGTATCCCCAATCAAGCTCAAAATACACAACAAATGAGAATATTATTGATATATTCTTAAGTAGGTACTTAGCAATTTGGCTTAGTGTATACATTTCAATTTTCGTTATTTCATGTGATTTTTTTCTTTTTTTGGTTATTTTGCCAAGCGTTTTTTCGCTTTTTTGCTATTTCGCTCAGCGTTTTTTCTTCTTTTCGTTATTTCGCCCGGCGTCTTTTTGCGTGACTTTATTTCGCCCGGCGTTATTTCGCGTGGCGTCTTTTTTTAAACCATAAACCAAGAAATGTGGCGTCTGTCGTGTTAATATCAACAGTAAGTACTTACTCCCTGATATCAACAAGAACTATCATTGACGTCGATTAATACCCCGCAACACCGCTTCAATTGCAAACACTGCATATAAAGAGGCACATTTGACTCATTTAATCTCTGACTTTAAGTAAGTTTCATGAAGATTGAATAATAAAATACATCTTTAGAGAGTTACCCTCCGTTTATATGAAAACATGGAATGTGCTGATAAAACACATAACATGAGTCAAAGATCGCTTTCTTAAAATTGGTATGAAATAATAGAAAAAAAATAAAATGTTGACCCATATATCGCAGATTCTCCGTCTATGAAAAAAAATGAAATATGGATAATCTTAAATTACCTCCCTTTAAATTGAATATTGTTTGTTATTGACATTCAGGTGTATTATTGACATATTCTTAGGTAGGTACTTAGCAATTTGGTTTAGTGTATACATTTCAATTTTAGTTATTTCCAAATTTGATTGGTTGCGGTTTGATTATACTCTCATAATTAGCATATATTGCATAAGGCACAGGCATCTGATTTTGATGATTTTTAAATTTTACAGTATTTTTACCTTCTTGCGGCATTTCTATTCTGCAAGAATTTTTGTTGATACCATCACAGTCTTCTTTGTGTTTGGTAAGTAGTCCTTTTCCAGAATAGCCGTGAAGGCAACGATCGCAGAAGTAAGTTTGACCATGGTGTTTGTTTTGGTCCCAGAGTAGTCTATTCAGATTTTTAATCCAGCAATAGTGATATTTTGTTGTTATTTTTTTTGGTTCTTTGGAATAATCATCAGGGTTATAGTTGTCATCTATAATTCCTTCTTCATTATTTGGATCGTCTTCGTTCTCTGATTCAACCTCAGTGTCTTCAGATATTAAGATCAAATTAATTCGTTCAATATATTTTGGTTGTTCTGATATTTTATATGGAAAAACAGATACCTTTTTATTTTTTCCTGTTATGGTATATCCATAAACATTAATAGCAAGATTATTTTGTTTTTCTACTTTGGTTATTTGAGAAATTGGAGTGGGAAAGTCAATGTTATCTTTCTTCAAGAACTCTATACTAGGATACTTTGATAATCTGTCTGTATGATCTGCAGCTGGATTTAAAGCAGAATTTATTGCATGGAACAAACATTTATCATCATTGTTTTTCACATTTATAATTGCCTTCTTATCAGCTACTGCTTTAGGCAAAGGAATATATGAAGAACCTTTTAACGGCTCGTACTTTGCAATATTTAAGTAAAACGTAACACAGTGATCAATCTCCAATCCTGATGCTGTGTTTGTAAATCTTTCAAGGCTCTCTTGTATATTTGCAGATAATTCATCGTAAGACTCATTTATTTTTTCAGAGTTTAAGATTGCATTTTGTTCGCTGTGTAATACTGCTGTGGTGTATTTTTTGGTAGCACCATCGTCTTTAAATAGATTTACAGTGAGACCTAATTGAAACTTTAATCCATTCATCTTTGTCAGCTCTTTGCTTATTTGTTTTGTAATAATAGATTTTTTATCACGCAATAGTTTTTGAGGGTCTTTATATTTCTGGCTTTAAAAAAGCCACACATTGGTTTGTCAACCAGTTTTAATTTTCTATCTTGAAAAACTTGTTTTAGTTCATTTATAACATTTTCTTGTAATTTAGCATATTTCTGCTTTTGTTCATTTATAACATTTTCTTGTAATTTATCATATTTTTGCTTTTCTCGTTTACGTTGTTTTTTGTTACGTCGTCTCTTGAGTAAATTTTCTAATGTTTGAGATTTAACCTCTAAAGTTTCCTTTGGAATTTCACGGGGTTTGATTGTAGTACGAGGGGTTGGTTTTACAGCTCGTGGTGCTAAGATTGGTTTGGTCCGTGGTGCAGGAATTGGTTTTACAGCTCGTGGTGCTGGGATTGGTTTAGTCCGTGGTGCTGGGATTGGTTTGTTTTTCTTTTTTTCCCGTCTTACACTTTCCAGCACTTTGGACTCAACTGGTTGAATAACCTCTTTTGGAGTTTCCTTTGAAATTTCAGGCTCTTTAAGAGCATCTACCATCTTTCTAAGCTGATCTTATTAATTACTCCTTCCCGGTGTAATTGTAAAATGTAGTGAACGTCTTCGGTACTCATTTTTGTAATATATATCATATTATTTTTCTTTTCTTAATATAAAAAAATATTTATTATAACAAGAAAAAGAAAATGGAAAACACTAAGAAAATTGAAAACATTTGCCAATTTCTCAAAGTTGGAGATCACGAACCTTGTAAAAATAAAACAACAAAAGATTCAAACTACTGCAGTTTACATAAATTCAGATTAAAGCAAAGTAAAGTTTTACCGTGTCTAAAATGCAAAAAAGGTACAAGTGCAAAATATCAAATTTGTGTTGGTTGTGGTGCTCATATAGTTAGATTAAGACATAGATACTGGGAAGTAGTAAAGCCATATATTGTTGAATGTAATAGGCTAAAACATATAGAAATTTGATTTTCTAGTAAAAAATCATATTTTATTATATTCGTGTTTATTCGTTGATTTGGGTGTAATTTTGATAACAAATCAACAAATTTGTTTTGTATTAAAGAAACATTTTATAATTATATTACAAAAAAAAAAGCAATATTTTTATAATTTTGATAACTATTAAAAAAAAAAAATTGCAATCTTCACTACCCCTATTTTAAAAAAGTTTTAATAAATCAGTTAATTCACCATAAAATGGTGAATAAGGTGTAAATTTCAACTTTTATTAAAAAATCTCAAAATATAACTCTAACCCAGCTTATTTCAAGGGGTGGATTTTGGGTTTGTTTGGGTCATATTCGATTTGGTCCAGAAACCCCAATTTACATATATATCATTTTTAGACCCAAAAATAAAGTAATTTATATCGTCGTATTCTAAAGGACTTTCTCTGTGCAAAACAGTAAGAAACTAAGTTTTTACAACACATTTAGTATTTTTTTTTAATTTATAGCCTAGCTAGTAACACCAAATATATTACAGAAATCAACGATTTTATTCATTTTTTCCAAGTTTTGCCCAAAAATCTCATATTATTAACCCAATATCCATCTATAAAACCATGATTTACATGGAGATGTATTTGGAAGAGCATTTCCGCACTGTTAGAAAATTCTAATTTGCTCAAATGATTTATTATAAAATTATTCCAGTTTCCGGAGATTTTCTCTTTAAAACGCAACTTTTACCCCAAAATTTAGCATTTCCCACCATCTTTATATTGAGGAGTTTTTTTCTGAAACTCATTACATGTCAGTGATTCTAAAACTCCTAAAATACTTTCTGTTGGAATTTGTTTGACCTTAAAACCTATAATTACTATACTAATTACAATAACGTAATTCTTAAAATGTAACACACTTGAGCAGGTTTCACATTGGTGGTCAAATTGACGCTCGTGATGAAATGTGCACCGGACAATGGAAAATGTTCTAGATGACACACATTCATTTTCTGTTGTAGATGACACACATTCACTTTCCTCAACCGGCTGATAATCACTTTGCATTTCGTGGTCCGAGTATTAACTTTCATACCCCATCCAGCCCCTTATCCAAGATGCAAAATCGGGGTTGGCTGGGCTTAAAAAGTTTACATATAGTAACATTAAAACATTTAATAGGTAATTTTAAACAGGTTATCGAATTCTTTGTCAGTAAAAAATGTTTTTAAACGTGTTTTATTGTCGAAATATTCGTTATACAATCCTGCTAATAGAAACTTTCTCATCGCTTAATGGAATTAACGCGGAACCACGTAATGTCTGATAATTACTGTTTTATCAAAACCCAACATGGGCCACTTCCAAATATAATTACATTACCACTTGTTTTATGTTCTGCTGTAAAAAATCAGGTTGTGTTGTTATATAAGTACAACCCTTTCAAGATATGGGTAAATATAATGTTGATTTGCGCTTCGTCTGTCCATCCGTTAATTATAGTAGGTAACTGTTACTAAAATGGGCTATATATATTTCTTTTTAAAATGACATTTCTTAAACTTTAATTCCTAAACGAGAGTACTATAGAAAATGACTTATAAATTGGTATACACTAAAGTTATGTATCATGTCTTCGAATTAATAACAGGAAACTATGGTGGCTGATATGCGCCATCTCGTCTTTTCGTTATTTCATTACGAAATAACGCCGAGCGAAATAACGCCAGGCGAAAAAACGCAGGACGAATTACCGAAAAGACGAAATAACGAAAATACGCCGAGCGAAAAGACGACAAATAGTCAAAAGGCCCGGCGAAAAAACGAAAAGACGAAAAACCGGCACGCGAAAAGACGACATTTTACACTGAACAAAATTCCTAATTACTCACTTTTGTATCTTAACTAATTTTCTTATTTTAAATATATTTTAGAATAGATATGTGATAAGTATTTTGTTTTGACCCATAGTTTGTAAAACATTTATTTTTTGTTTAAATTGTTGCATCTTTTGAGAGTTACCCTCCCTTTGCATGAAAACATGAAATGAGCTGATAAAACACATAACATGAGTGAAAGATCGCTTAAAGATATAAAATTCTTAAAATTGGTATGAAATAATAGAAAAAAAAAAAAAATTTGACCCATTTATCGCAGATTCTCCTATAAAAAAATGAAATATGGATAATCTTAAATTACCTCCCTTTAAATTGAATATTGTTTGAAATTCAAGTAACTGTAATTCAGCGTTAACATTAAATATTTTGAAAATTTCTTTTGCAAACGCATTTGTAGTGGCAATGCTAATAAAACATGATGTCAAAACAATTTTAACTGGCATATTTTAGAAATAGGACCATCGAAAGCTTCACTAATTCGAAGTTCTTAATAAAATCCTATATACCCAGTTGTATAAGTGTTATAACTTATTTCTAAGAAAACACATTGACTTAAACGTTGTAAAATATGTTCATGCAATCAGAACAGACGATTTACACTTGCTAGTTTGCAGTTTAACCGTATCTCCAATCAAGCTTAAAATACACAACAAATGAGAATATTATTGACATATTCCTAAGTAGGTACTTAGCAATTTGGCTTAGTGTATACATTTCAATTTTCGTTATTTCATGTGATTTTTTTCTTTTTTTTCGTCATTTCGCCAGGCGTTTTTTCGCTCTTTTGCTATTTCGCCCAGCGTTTTTTCGTCTTTTCGTTATTTCGCCCGCCGTCTTTTTGCGTGGCTTTATTTCGCCCGGCGTTATTTCGCGTGGCGTCTTTTTTTAAACCATAAACCAAGAAATGTGGCGTCTGTCGTGTTAATATCAACAGGGAGTAAGTACTTACTCCCTGATATCAACAAGAACTATCATTGACGTCGATTAATACCCCGCAACACCGCTTCAATTGCAAACACTGCATATAAAGAGGCACATTTGACTCATTTAATCCCTGACTTTAAGTAAGTTTCATGAAGATTGAATAATAAAATACATCTTTTGAGAGTTACCCTCCGTTTATATGAAAACATGAAATGTGCTGATAAAACACATAACATGAGTCAAAGATCGCTTTCTTAAAATTGGTATGAAATAATAGAAAAAAAATAAAATGTTGACCCATATATCGCAGATTCTCCGTCTATGAAAAAAAATGAAATATGGATAATCTTAAACTACCTCCCTTTAAATTGAATATTGTTTGTTATTGACATTCAGGTGTATTATTGACATATTCTTAGGTAGGTACTTAGCAATTTGGTTTAGTGTATACATTTCAATTTTAGTTATTTCATGTGATTTTTTCGTTTTTTCTTTATATCGCCCGGCGTTTTTTCGCTTTTTCGTTATTTCGCCAGGCGATTTTTCGTCTTTTCGTTATTTCGCCCGGCGTCTTTTTTTGCGTGGCTTTATTTCGTCCGGCGTTATTTCGCGTGGCGTCTTTTTTTAAACCTTAAACCAAGAAATGTGGCGTCTGTCGTGTTAATATCAACAGTAAGTACTTACTCCCTGATATCAACAAGAACTATCATTGACGTCGATTAATACCCCGCAACACCGCTTCAATTGCAAACACTGCATATAAAGATACACATTTGACTCATTTAACCCCTGACTTTAAGTAAGTTTCATGAAGATTGAATAATAAAATAATGATTTTGGAAATTTTTAACAATGAAAGGGCCATCGGGGATCTGGGGAAAAAAGTAATAATTTTGGTTTTACGGCGCACCAACACATGAAAGGTTATATGGCGTCTAACAGGAAAGAACATGCCAGGCTCATCCTCCATGTACATCGAGATACAATATGGAGAATGGGCCTAGAACCTTCTCACCAAAAATAAATAAATATATAAATCAAATAATAATAATTACAAAAAAATATATAAAAATACATAACCTGCGCAAGTTTGGTTAAGATTGCTCTGCAAGGGGTAACTCCGTAAAAAATCGATGAACTTGATTGTTTTTTTGCCACTGCTCTAGTGATGTGAGCTAGATGGCACATGAAACAGTGCAGGGGTCATGATGAAGACCTTTAATGAGCATGAACAAAATCTGATCAAATGAACATGAATTTGGAGGATTCTAACCCTCTGCCTACCTCTCAAACGGGATCTGCAGTGGCCATATTGTTTGCCCCGGAACTGCCTTAAGACTGTCTTAAAGCTACAGTCTATATATTAGTCTATTTCTTATGTGTAGGCGTGTATTTGTAACTTTATGGTATATGAATTATCATTTATTATAATGCGAAATAACATATTTGAACGCACATGAATAATTATCAGCATATAGTCCATAATGTCGCACTTGTAAATTAACTTTGCATGTTGTAATACTTTAAATTATCGATAGAAAAATAGGATTCTGTCTCGAAACAATTTTATCTCAGCTTTTTATTCAGCATTTGGTATTACATATGTGCACTAGTTATTACGTAATGATTAGATAGTGTTAAAAAAGCTACAATGACCCAAAAAATATGAACGAACAAATGTCCGTGGTGAAGCCTACTTGCATTAACAAGCGGTCAATGACACTGAAGCTCTAGTGATTGGTTTTGAAAGCTAGGTCAACACACCTGTGAGGTTTTATTGAAAATCTGTCAAGTAGTTTCAGAGTTTTTACTATATAACGTTATGTAAACAAAGATGGCCACTGGCAGCCTTGTTTAATGTCAAAATCAAAAATAATGTTCAACAAAGATCAACATCATGTCTTGCTGATCAGTTAAAAAATGGTCGCATATCAATATCACTTAGAGTTTTCAAGAAGTAGTCGCTACATTTTTAGCCCAGGAGGCCATCTTGAATTTCCGGCCAACCTGAAATTTTGCTAAGATCAACTAGACATCAAGAGCAACATTTCTGTTAAGTTTCATAAAAATCCTTTAAGTAATTTCAGAGAAGTAGTCACTACAAGTTTTTACTATACAACTGTATGCAAACAAAGAATGCCGCCCATGTATAAGGATGAATCAAAATTATTTTCAACAAGGACCATCAATATGTCATGCTGATCAATTCAAAAAAGTCTCATATCAATATGTCTCATATCAATATCACTTATACCTTTCAAAAAACAATCGCTACAAACTTTTTTTTAGCCGTGGCGGCCATCTTGAATTTTCGGATGACGTTCCGGGCGAAATAACGAAAAAACGAAAAGATGCCACGCGAGATAACGCCGGGCGAAATAACGCCACGTGAAAAGACGCAGGGCGAAAAAACGCCGCGCGAAAAGACGCCAGGCGAAATAACAAAAAGGCGAAAAAAACGCCGGGCGAAATAACGAAAAAACGCCGGGCGAAATAATGAAAAAACGAAAAAAACTCACACGAAATAACGACAATTTAAATGTATAAAATGTCGTCTTTTCGCGTGCCGGTTTTATGTTTTTCGCCCGGCGTTTTGACTATTTGTCGTGTTTTCGCTCGGCGTTTTTTCGTTATTTCGCCCGGCTTTTTTTCGTCTTTTCATTATAGCGCCCGGCGTTTTTTTCGTCCGGCGTTATTTCGCTCGGCGTTATTTCGCAGCGAAATAACGAAAAGTCGAGATGGCGCATATCAGCCACCATAGGAAACAGAAACGAATGCGCATTTAAATGATACATAAGTCATACGGTATTACCTGAAACTAATAGAATGGCCTATTTGAATGTGTTTTAAATAAAATACATGACATTACAAGACACCTAATAAAACATATGACCATGTAATTAGATCTACGAATTATGTTTGTGAACATATCCATCCTATACGTCAAGCATCAAACGCTAAATGACATTTATTTCGTATAACTTTCCAAATCTTCCGCGAGGAGTGTTTAGCCTTCTCCCACAATGAAACAAAAGCTAAATGAAAGATCAACAATATTTTATCCTTGATTTTACCCACGGGTCTTGATGATATCGACGCAGACAAGAACATATTCATCGCGAAGAAAGAACAACACTGTCTCTATCTTTTATAATAAATCAACTGCTTAATATGCTTATAATATGTCAGTTTGACACATATCCAAAAAGTAAAATCAATACGCTACCGATATCAAGACGCTTAAACGAGAACAGAATGACAAGTATCCAACATCAGTCGAAATGCGCTACGATTTGCAGATATCCAGCAGAACAAATATCGAAATATCAGCCGATATGCGCTCCCGGGATTAATATGCATATGCTTGTTCAACCATCAGTGGAATATCAGATAGTTAGATATGTTTTATAGACATAAACTATTACAGTTTTCTTATTATCACACTTATTTACATATATACGGGACAAATATTAACATTACGCATATTACGTTTTCGCTGCTTCATACATACACTTCCATCATTTCTTAACGTTAAGTCACGTTAAACAACGTGGATTTTTAACGTGAATTTCACATGAAAAGAGCAACAACGTAATTTTAACGTTAACAAATTAACGTGCGTGAATTTAACGTGAACTAATGTTAAATTCATGTGAAATTCACGTTAGAGCTCATTTCACTTGAAATTCACGTTAACATTTCACATGAAATTCACGTGAAAATAACGTTAGTACTCATTGTAATTCACGTGAAATTCACCTTAGTACTCATTTCAATTCACGTGAAATTCACGTTAGTACTCATTTTAATTCACATGAAATTCACATAAGTACTCATTTCAGTTCACGTGAAATTCACGTTAGAACTCATTTCAAGTGGACCGTTAGATACAATCATTATACCCCAGCTGGGTTCATTGGTTAAGCCTAATCTGCACCACTGTGCTTCGTCGTTGTGTCCTTGGGGAGAACTCTTTTTTTAGCCCCGTGTGGTTCCCGGGTGCCCCCGTTTGGTCACGGGGCAAAGAATAGGGCAGATCCCTTTG
Source organism: Cyrtodaria siliqua (assembly GCA_037043455.1). Taxonomy (NCBI): domain Eukaryota; kingdom Metazoa; phylum Mollusca; class Bivalvia; order Adapedonta; family Hiatellidae; genus Cyrtodaria; species Cyrtodaria siliqua. The sequence continues at coordinate 53,934 of JAWPHD010007099.1, read as the reverse complement.
GAGGGGTAGGCAGAGGGGTAGAATCCCCCCAAATTCATGTTCATTTTATCATTTTTTGTTCTTGTTCATTAAAGGTCTTCATCATGATCCCTGCATTGTTTCAGGTGCTATCTCGCTCGCATCAAAAGAGCAGTGGCAGAAAAACAATAACGTGGCTCCAGCGTAAATGGAGTTTCTACGATAGAATTTGCAGCAACTCTGCAGTTCAGGGTGAGAAGGTTCTAGGCCCATTTTCCATATTTTATCTCGATGTACATGGAAGATGAGCCTGGCATGTTCATGCCTTTTAGGCGCCATATAACCTTTTCATGTGTTGGTGCGCCTTAAAACCCCAATTCAATTCAATTCTTCTTCGTTAGCATTGTCAGTCAGAAGGGGACGTAAACCGGGAAGTCCTGTGTATCGTAGCTTTGTGGAGCACTATGGCCTATTGGTAGAATGCTGGACCTTGAATCGAAAAGTCAAGGGTACGAACCCCGCCATAATCATAATGTGTTGTGTCCCTGAGCAAGACACTTATTTTGCAATGTTTAGTTCTGGTTCTACCCAGAAAGACATCAAGAGTGATTCAGAGAGCTTTCGTTACAATGTAAAATAAATAAAAAATAAAAAATTCATCGGTGTCTATTCTCCGAGCATGTTGAAGAACCACAGGAATCTTTATCAAACCAACTATAGTCAGGTCCACTCCAGAAGCATTCATGTGAAATTTGAGTATTACTTGCTGAGTGGAAATGCTGCTAATAGACACTAACCCTGACAACTACAGACAAAATGCTATCGCATAAGCTCTTCTGTTCATTTTACTGGTTAAAGATACAGATTTTGTACTGTTTTACGAAAGTCAGGGTTATTTTACAAATATCAAAATAAATACCACACCTTCAAGTACACAGTTAGTTCTATAATGTAAAACATCACAATTCAAATTGGTATGTCAGTTCACCTGCACATGTTAACATATAATGTTCAATTGTTTGAGCATCAATATAAATTATAATGTGAAATGCTTAGTATTAATTTTTTTTTTTTTAATTTAACAAGACTGCAAAACAACAAATCAATTATTCTTTTACGTTTTATTTTCTTTTCTTTACACAAAATGTCAGTATTTCATTTGACTGCTACATCTACCTGCAAAATAATTATTTTAAACAGATATTAGAGAATTATTACATATTAATATGCATGTATTACCATATTAAAACACACCCTGGTGGTGACATAATTTGGCATTTAAAACTGTAATGGGTAGCATTCTGTAGCACTTAATTTACATTGAAGTTATTAGATTTTTAATATTACCACATTGATCATCAAACTAGTGCTTATACAGTACAGCATATGTTTTGTTTAAGTAGTTGCCCTTCACATGTGACCTTAACTTTTTTTTGACATTAACTTTGGTAATAAACTGCTAAACATACTGTCTATTGTTATTAAAAAGACTGGAGGCGATGTGGACGTTTCATGGGTGTCTATCCAAATGCGAATTAAGCCACAATAATGTGTTTCAATTTCCTGTCACGTGATCCATATGATTTAATTATTGTTAATGACATAGTTCTGGCTGGAAAACTTGACAACTACGCTAGTTTTTGTAATATAATCATTAATATTAATTAAGGTTCTTAGAAATTCTTGTTTTGTGATCGATGAACACTTTATTTGAATTATATGTACAAGTGCTAGCGATATAATCACCATTTAAATGAATATTCATGATTTAGCAACAAAACCAACCGAGACTTCGGTTCTCCAGACCACAAATTTTCCTAAATATCAAATTCAACCAAACTAAATATGCAGCTTATTTAATGCATGACTGTGCACATTTCATATAAAACTGAAGCACATTTAGAGGGTTTTCTCTTGTATTTGTATATTGGCACCAATTACTCTCCCAGATTATCTTAGTTCCTTCAAAACATGCACTTCTTTTCTTTTTGTTTAATAATTATTATTCCATCATCATTTCCATTGATATAGTTGCCTGACTTAACTCTGCCAAAAATCAAAATCAACAGCATTGCATAATTGATAAAGAAAAATTATGTAAAGTTTTATGACAATAGTTCAATATTTTGTCAAGTTATGAGCCAGGATATTTTACAGGTTAAAGCTTTATGAAAAGGGGCATAACTCCGTCAGAATGGAATTCGGTGTTATTGGACATGTGTAACGACATTTCTCTAAGTAAGATGAAGATGTGTGTGAAGTTAAATTTCATGAACATAGATCAAATAATGTTCAAGTTATAGCCAGTTATAAGCTTGGTTGCAGGTTAAAGTTTGATGAAAAGGGGAATAACTTTTTTCCAAAAATGGAAGTCAGAGCTTTTGGACAAGATTAATGACATTCCTTGAGATGAAGATGTGTGTGAAGTTTTATGGATAAAGGTCATATACAGTTATGGCCAAGGTTAGTTTCTACGCTAAAGTGTGGCGGACGTCAGGGTGTGTTGAAAAGGACGTAAAACACCATACAAACAATACAAACAAACAAACAAACGTCACGGCGGACAAAGTGATCCCTAAGTGTTTGCCATGCTATGCAGGCGATACAAAAAAATAATTTAGATGGCATAAAACTGCCGCAACATACAGACATTCGCGCCAAAATTCACGGGTCGACATAATGTCACATGATGAAAAACGTTGGGTATCGAAGAGTGTGTTTAATCTCTTTCAAGCTTTCAAGAGGCACTTTATGCTTTCAAGCTTTCAAGAGGCACTTTATGCTTTCAAGCTTTCAAGAGGCACTTTATGCTTTCAAGCTTTCAAGAGGCACTTTATGCGGCCTTTTTAAACAATCTAAAACTACTTTATGTTAATGATTTATTAAGATTTTTATTGATAAATAATAAGTAAATGACTTTGATCATGAATAACTTTTAATTGAACTGAATTGTTGTTTTAGAGACTCCCCAGAGAGAGGAGTAGGATACATAGGAATCTGGGAACCGTGCCCTACTGTTATTATTGACAAGATTCTTATATGGTTATATAACATGCCCTTTCCCTGGGGTGGCTCTAAATGATCTATACAAAATGGTAATAAGCCGTAAAACAACAATTCATTAAAATTGTAGGTTTGGAAATAGTATTGTTGTTCCACAATAATAGTTATCTTTTCAAAAATTAGGCGTATTTAGCTGTATACAAATATACATGGATAATTATACAAACAAAGAGGGCATTTTGTAGCCAATAATATATCTCTCCTTATTTGTCATGACATATTCTGCCTTGTTTTCTATAGTAATGGATGTGTGGTCGTCCACGCTTTGCTTGAATTTCACTCAGAAATGGGCCACTGGACTCAAACACTGGGCGTGGACCCATCCTTTTTACCCGCATCATCTCAATGACAGGCAAATGATCTCTGTAAATATCTGAAAATTAGCAAAATACCTAAATGAGAAGGGAGACATGGCTATAACAGAAATGGGTGCCAATAGCTGCTAGACTGCCTAAATTTCAATGACAATTTTTTTAGAGAGAAATTAGAAAAATGCTGTAATTAAACTCAGTTGTTTGCATGGTATATCATACGATATGTTCAGACACCTTAACTATTTATCATTAATTTAAATATTACGTTATAAAATGCATGTTAGTAACGTTAAATTTGGTTTAAGGTGTCGCATTATTTTTTATCGCGAACGCGTTACAGCCGCATAACGTAGAATGTGTTATGTGATAAACAGAATCTTACATTTGTGACTGTATACACATTTTCACCCCAAAATTAAGGCATTTCCAAACATCATGCGGTTTGGAACTTTTTTCTATTTAATCACTGGTCCTTACCCTGCCCAAAAAGGTTACAATATTTATTTTTTCTATTGTATTAGATATATTTGTAATTGTTAGTTAAATACCCCCAATGTATTACAGAAATCAGCGATTTTATTCAATTTTTTAACATTTTTACCCAAAATCTCAATATTTAAGTATCAGATCCATACATTATATGGTGGGACATGTAGAGATGCGTTCCGAGAAAGATTCCATCAATTCAAATTGGTTCTAATATATTCCATTCTTTTTCTAAAAAATAATTCCAGATTTCGGCGATTTTCGTCTAAGAACGCAACGTTTTACCCCAAAACTCACTAAAGCCCCAACGCTCAGATGGCACACATGTCTCATTTTGAAGCTTAATGTATATATGTTCTTTCAGAAAATCATACCCTACAAAATTCCCCTGGGGGTGGGGGGGGGGGAGGGTGTGGGGGCATGGGGAGGGTGTCTACAGCCAGCTCAAGAACTAATGCATGCAACAATGACAAGTCCAGTAATAAAAATCAACAACAAGTGTTAATATATAAATATTGCATCCCTGTTAGGGTGACAGTTATGATATCATAGTTCTAAATGACCATATGTGGAATATTTATAAATATGCACATTTATTGATTCATAGGGGGGAAAATCAGCAATTGTATGAAAAATATGTATACTTATTGGCAATAATACTTTATAATTAGGACCAATAAAGGATTTTGTGTTCATTTGCAATGACTTTCATTGTTTATCATTTTATTTAATATCAGTATTCAATATATGGTAAGTTAATTTGGAACTATGACATCATAGTTCTAACAAGAGGCCCAAGAGGGCCTGTGGACGCTCTACTGGCTATTATGGCTCTTATAACACCAATGAAGCGAGTGACTATCGTCTTAAAGAGGCAAAATATAGCATTTTTAACTAAATCAAGAGCCATAACTCCGTCATTACTGGTCCGATCTGGTCCGATCTGGCTGGTTTTCAAACTTGGCCAGTAGAGATAATAAAAAAAAAAAAAAATAAAAAAAAAAAAAAAAAAAAAATTTAAAAATAAATAATTCAAAATTCCAAAAAAAAATAAAAAAAAATAAATAAATAAAAAAAAATAAAAAAAAATTCAATTTTTTTTTTTAAAAGAACAATATAAAAATAATAAAAGAAAAAAAAAAGGGAAAAAATCTGGTAAAGTTTGGTAAAGATCAGATTAAAAATGAAGGCCCTATCGCCATAACAAAGCAAAATATAGCATATTTAACAAAATCAAGAGCCATAACTCAGCTGTTACTGGTCCGATTTGGCTGGTTTTCGAACTTGTCCGAGTTTTTATTGACATAACAATCCGGTAAAATTTGGTAAAGATCGGATGAAAAATGAAGGCCCTATCGTTTTAACGAGGCAAAATATACCATTTTTAACTAAATCAAGGGCCATAACTCCGCTGTTACTGGTCCGATCTGGCGGGTTTTCGAACTTTTCTGAGCTTTCATTGATATTAACAATCTGTTAAAGATTGGTGAAGATCAGATGAAAAATGAAGGCCCTATCGTCTTAACGAGGCAAAATATAGCATTTTTAACTAAATCAAGGGCCATAACTCTGCTGTTACTTATTCCATCTAGTTGGTTTTCGAACCTATCCGAGCTTTTATTGACACTAACAATCTGATAAAGTTTGGTAAAGATCGGATGAAAAACGGAGGCCCTGTCGTCTTAACGAGGCAAAATATAGCATTTTTAACTAAATCAAGGGCCATAACTCCGCTGTTACTAGTCCAATCTGGCTGATTTTTGAACTTATCCGAGCTTTCATTGATATTAACAATCTATTAAAGTTTGATAAAGATCGAATGAAAAATTAAGGCCCTATCGTCTTAACGATGTAAAAGTTAACGGACGGACGGACAGACGACGGACAACACACCATCCCATAAGCTCTGCTGGCCCTCGGCCAGTAGAGCTAAAAACTAATTGGCGACTCCGATATCCATTTCAGAACAACCTTCAAATGGTCATATATATTTTGTTGATAGGGGTTGATGCACTATTTTCAAACAAGGTTTAGTTTAAAGGGCTCTGAAAAACTTGAAAAAACTGAAAGAATTATCAAAATGTCGCGAAAAATAAAGGATATATTATGTACTACTGAACTATTTCCAAAGAAACATAAATGAAGGCGGCCATCTTGGAACAATGACGTCATCGCGCCATTTTACCATGTATGGCATATTGATACAATGTCTTTTAAAGCAAAGAAAACACTGCAAATGAAAACTAAGCATACAATTTATACATTTTTTGATCTGTAAATTTATTTTTAATCAATTTGCAGTGATTTTCTTTGCTTTAAAATATATTTTGTCAATATGCCATATATGGTAAAAAGGCGCGATGACTCATCGTTCCAAGATGGCCACCTCCATTTATATGTTCTTTGCAAATTTTTAATAGGTCATATATCATTTATTTTTCAAGATATTTTGATTATTCGTTCAGCTTTTATCAAGTTTTTCAGAGCCCTTTTAAATGAATATATTTGAAAATAGTGCATCAACCCCTTTAATATCATCCGGTTTTGATAATTCGTTCACTTTTTCCCATGTTTTTCAAAACTCTCAATGATTATAGAGCTTGTTTGAAAAATTAGCCCAAACAAAATTATATGTGTTGTTCTGGTTTCCAGACCGACCTCTTTTTTAAAGGCCGACCCTAAACACTTTATGCCAACACAAATAAAATAATGATAATATTAATAATAAAAAAATGTTTGTGTCCTTTCTGTAGGTATCACATCTCTATTACATCCCCTGAATGCTCACGAACCTATAGACAAAAGGAAAACAGAAAATAATTATATTTTTTTCTCAAGTTTAGACAATCTTTAATTTGAAAAATAGGATTTCCTTTGCTTTAGCATACATCTTCAGTGTAAAAGACAGATAATACAGAAAATCCCATGATATGAGCTTTCATTAAAATTTCAGAGGTGTTTAACCTAAGCACCACATATTCAACTAGATAGTGTATGAAATTTGTATTTTTCATATGGGTCACATAAACATGAGCGAGAAAAAAACTCAACTTGGCTAACTTATATATTTTATTGTTTTAAATTACGGGTCTTGGCTATACTAAAGATATTAAACCAACAACAATGTCTGCTGCCCATCTTTGAAGCTCAGATGTTGGAACAGGCTGAACAGTAACCCTATCAAATAAAATATTTTTCCTACCTACCTACCTACCTACCCTATTATTTTTTTTAGCATGTAAATATATTTGGCCTTACCAGTTTAAGGCAAGCAACGCTGAGTCTGTATTTTTTGTTTCTGCACTATGCCATGTTAAATTGAGATAAATTACACAGTTTCCTATCCATTTGTTATTATTAGGTCTGTACAACAACTATTGTATATTGTCCAATGTATGGATATGAAACATCCAATGGCAGTGCACGAAATGTCCAATTGCCCGGGTAATAAACGTCCAATGGTAGGGTACAAAACGTCTAATGGATTGGGAGTTTCGTACAAAAAACTAGTCTGGATATGAAACATCCAGGATATGGAACATCTAGGGTACGAAACACCCGGCACCCTTAATATTCATCTTCAAATATAATAGTGCAGCATGAATGCACACATTTTATACACAGCCAGCAGGGCTCGAACTTAGTACTTGTCCAGTAGACCCAGGCTAGTAATAGTAAAACTTTTCCGGGCTACTAATATTTCTGTCTGGGTAGACTGATGGGCTAGTTAAAAATCGGTTTAAAAAGTTAGATTGATTATATTCTAAAGGTTGTATATTGACGGTACTATTTAACCTAATCTTTAAACATATAGTTATTTACATGTAAATGGTTTCAATAAAAGCCTACAGCTATACTTATTGACAATTGCCTCGGAAATAAAAATGAGGTCGGTGTTTTCCATATTATTTTTAGTAGATTTGATCGACAATACCAGGGTTTATTCACTTTCATGTATAAGTGGATGAACACGTGTGGTGATATTTGTTAAATTGTAGCTCGGTTAACTCAGTTGGTAGAGCACTAGCCGTGTAAGTGAGGGTCCTAGGTTCGAGACTGGGTTTGAGTCTTTTCCCCTTACTTTACTTCATTGGCGACGAGTATAATTTGGTTAATGTGGGAAAGTGGCACCGGGGTGTTTGAGACGGGAAAAGCTAAAAGTGGGAGGAGTATGATGATATATCACTAGTATCAGTTGGTAGAGCAGTCTTGCCCTGTAAGCGAAGGGTCCTGCACCGACCACACGTTTTCCCCTTGGTTTACTTTACCCAGGAAACTCTGGGAAGGGCCTTAAAAATTAGATTTGATTGACGAAGTTATGTGCTGACCTGCTTTCTACAAATGTGCAAATCAAATTTTGAATTTGTCAAAACATGAAAATGTTCACTCAGTGTCTCTCAAATGATTTACTTGGCTTATGTAAAGAAGCCGTTACTCACTACACATATTGTTTCAATCCGATACAGTTTATATATACCTCTATCGATGCATAAGTCCTGTTAATGTTATCTTTGTTTGTTTGTTGATGTTACTAATTTGACGCTTCGTCTGTCGAAATAATCACGTAGAAATAGAACGTGCCGGTCAGGTAAAAACCGATGTCGATATTTTTACTCATCTTCAACAATGAATGAGAAAGGGTGATCATTTTATTATATTCCTTTTGTCTAAAAACTCATTTACCTTTACCAGTTGACCCATTTATTCCAAACCCTCTTTGATGTTTTAACTGTCAACTCTTTGGTCACCATAGAGAAAGATGCAAGCGAGCTGCTCCTGTCTGTGCCCTTTGCGGCTAGGTGGGTCATAGCGACTTCGCGAATTGCAAATATCCCGCCTCTTGCGTTAACTGTTAGGGGACCCACGGGGCTTTCTCTAATGATTGTCCGAAGTGGAAGCACGAGAGGGAAATACAGAAGGTTAAGATTGAAAAGAACATTTCTTTTTCTGAAGCTAGAAAACTTGTTGAGAGTCTTACTCCGCCCACTCCATCTGGCAAATCATATGCCGATGCGAGTAAGGTTGAGAAACCAGTTACCGGGTCTATCTTGGAGCAGACCGTGTTAACCTGGCCAATAGACTCCGACAAGTTTACTACTATTACACTCTCTGTTCAGAATTCTTTTAAAACATATTCAGCCTATCAAACTGTGGTCCTCTTAAATAAGCCCCTTGTAGCTCCCAAACCTCTTGTGGCTTCCAAGCCTAACACTCCTTCAAATATATCCTTAACAACCCCTACACCTATTGCATCTATTTCCTCTATTTCGAAATCGACGGACTCTGGTGCAACCAAAAGTCCACCAAACCCGTCACCACGCAGAACTGCTGTCACGGACGTGACAGCAAGGAAAAAGAGAACTCCCGGGCTAGGCAAGCAGTCAAAATAATCTGATAATCCGATTGTACTGCACAATAGATTGGAGACTTGGAGATGGAGGTTGATGATCCAGCACATCTGGAACTCCCAAAGTCTTCAAAGTCTGCCAACCCCAAAGGCCGAAAACCCGTACTTCCGTACTAACTCTCTTGATGGATCTTTCGTGGAGTGTTGGTGACGACCTATGTGGAAGTGACCACTTCCCCTTATTTTTTGAAAATATCGGCCCTCCACTTCTCGAAAAAAACGCAACGATGGAAACTTCGCAAAGATGATTGGGATACGTCTCAATCTCTTTGTGAGCAACAATTAAAGCCTTCCGTTTCGAGGATGTCGAAGACGCAACTACTCTTGTTACCAAAACCTTCATGATATAGCTGATCAAACTATTCCAAAAACCTCGACAAATCCAAAAACGCCCACATAAACCTGCATTGAATGCCTTTAAGTTTTTCGTGCGAAAGCCCGCCGTACTTTTAAGGATAGCAAGAGGAAATCCTGGAGATCTTATGTCTCTAGGCTGATCTCTCGCTCATCTCTTAATAAGACGTGGGACATGGTCCGGAAAATAAACGGTAATGGCAATTCTAGTTGTGTAAATCATCTTAAAACTGATAATGAAGATATTACATCTGTCAAAGATATTACAAACACTTTGGCAGACACTTTTTCTAAAAACACTTCTTCAGTTAATTTCAACCAAATTTTCTAAAAATTAAGAAACTAAAAGAACAGAAGAACTGAATTTCAAGACGAAACATTTGGAGAAATACAATAAACTGGTCACTCTCAAAAAACTTCGAGAATCCCTTAAAAAGGCTCATGATACATTATCTGGTCCTGATGATATCCATTATCAATTATTAAAACATTTACCTGAAACCTGTCTCTCTACACTTCTTGATATATTTAATAAGGTTTGGGAGACGGGAAACTTCCCCGATTCTTGGCGGGAAGAAATCGTTATTCTAGTCCCCAAACCTGGAAAGGATCATACGGATCCAATAAATTATCGCCCTATTGCTTTAACGAGTTGTATATGTAAACCCACGGACCGAATGATTAATGCGAGTCTCGTTTGGTACATGGAATCCAATAAACTGATAACAGAGTATCAAAGTGGATTCTGGCGCCAACGTGGCACAACAGACAATCTCATTCGATTTTGATCATTTATTAGGGAAGCTTTCGTAAAATAAGAACATCTAGTCGCTGTATATTTTGACTTGGAGAAAGCTTATGATACTGCATGGAAGCACGGTAACATGAATGATCTTTATGACCTTGGTCTTAGAGGCCGATTGCCAATTTGTATAGAGCATTTCTTAGATGATAGACAGTTTTGTGTCCGAATGGGTTAAACCCTTTCTGACATTCATGAACAGGAGATGGGTGTGCCACAGGGCAGCATACTCTCTGTCACCCTTTTTAATATAACAAATAATAGTATAGTTAAATGCATCAATCCTAGTGTGGATTGCTCTCTATATGTTGACGACTTTGTTATATGTTATCGTGCAAAAAAAATGAACAATACTGAGAGACAACTTCAACAATGTCTCAATAAACTTCAGACCTGGTCGGATGCAAATGGTTTTAAATTTTCTAAATCTAAAACTAAGTGTATGCACTTTTGTCAACTACGTAAACATCATGAAGACCCTTATCTAACATTGGATGGGTCACCAATACCAGTTATGGATGAGACAAAACTCCTTGGTATTATTTTCGACCTTAAATACCTGAACGTCACACATAGCATAACATGTGCTGAAAAGGGATGATAACCACCAAACAAAAACATAATATAATAAACAAAAGATAACTTATTAAACACAAAACATTCCTCACTTAAAATGTGATTTTGATGATCTAGAAGAAAACGACAAGAAGAAAAAAATCAACAGCAACAAACAAAACGTGTATTTAAACTACTATTTATAACAAGGAAACTGATGAAATACACATCAAATTGTATTTTCTTGAAAAGCTTGAAACACAAGATTTTTCTGTTTAAAATGATTGTAATATATATACCAACTTTAATTTTAATCTGATAAAATCTGTAGGAGTTACCCGGAAATGTTTTTCGAATGGATAACACCATACCATAATACTTCCAATCTTTCAAAAGGGCATCTAAAATGTATGCAAAAAATAACCAGTTTATTTATGTTGAAAGGGAAAAAAGCGGCATGGGTGTTGCTTTTTCGGCGGCGTCAATTATTATTATTTCATTTTCTCACAAACTTTATGTACTAACCTTTCAAACTTTGCTTATAGTTGTATCTTGGGTGGTGCATTGCAACGCGACAAAGCAAATCAAGGGGTCAGTGCAAAAAACTATTGTAACTATATATGAATAAATAAGGATATACAATAGTTTTGCACTGAATCCTCGATATGTGGATGTGACCTCGACCCTCCAAGCAAAAGTCAGATAACTTAATAAATTTTACATTCGCCTTTTGTGTTGAGGTCACTTTCTCACAAACAGCATGCACTAGACCTTTCAAACTTGTAGTTGTATCTTGGGTGGTACATCACGTGACAATGCAAATGTGGATGTGCCCTTGACCCTCCAAGCAAAGGGCAGATAACTTAATATATTTTTGCATTCAACTTTTGTGTTTTTTGGGTCACTTTCTCACAAACTGTATGCGCTAGATATTTCAAACTTTGCTTATAGTTGTATCTTGGGTGGTACATCACAGTGTGACAATGTGACCTTGACACTCCATTCAAAGGGCAGATACATAAAAACAAATTACAGTCAACTTTTGCACGTAGGTTACTTTCTCACGAACTATAGGTTAGTGCATCTTTTTATTCGGACACATGGATTTCATTTATGACCTTCACCTACCTTTTGGAGTGAAACTTTTTTTTTTTAAACGAATACACCTAAATGTCATAAATCAGTAAAATTTAAACTTAATTTTTAGCTCTACTGATCAAGGATCAGAACACTTATGCCGTGGTGCGTAGTCCGTCTTTTTGTCCGTAAACTTTTTTTTGCGGTGACTACTCCTCTGAAACTACAGGATGGACAGGACGGAATTCTTGTATCTACTTCACATCCGAATATTCTATTCTATACTATGTTATGAATGTGGTCCATTTCAGCCACAAGTTATAGTTATATTTTAATCAAATGTCACATGTATGGTATTGAGTAAATGAAGGCCCCTAGGTAGTCTGAGCTTTGTTATTATGGTGCTTTACAACTGGTAACTATTGAGCATGCGCTTTTAACATAAAGGCAGTTGTCCGTCGTCTGTTGTCCACCATTTCTTTAAACAACTTGTTTGAAACCGCTGAACCGCTATTAACGAAACTTGGTCACAATGTTCCTTGTGTGGTGCCATCTCAAAGCTATGTTTTGTCACTCTCTGTGGTCAAAGTTGACCGCCGTTAATACAAATAGTTGTGTTTTTTGTCTTCGTCAAATTATATATTCCCCGCCTTATTATTTCAGGACTCTACTTACGCTGAATAAGCATATAGAAGTGCCAGTGGATTGTGTCTATCAGACTGTACCAGTCTCTCCTGATACGGTATTCAAGGAGAAAGCAAATTGTGCAGTACTATTTTGTAGTGAACAGGTACACATATAAAGTTATTTAAATACATATATTGATTTTGGATAGTAGATAAATGCAAACAAAACAGACAATTTTGTTTGAACTTGGTTGGCTGCAGGTTTAACATTAAAGGGGTTGATGCACTTTTTCAAACACACTTTAAAGGGCTCTGACAAACTTGAAAAAAGCTGAAAGAATTATCAAAATGCAACCAAAACTAAAGGAGATATGAACTATTGAACATTTGCAAAGACATATAAATGGAGGCGGCCATCTTGGAACGATGACGTCATTGCGCCTTTTAACCATATAAGGCATATTGAAAAAATATGTTTTAGGGCAAAGAAAATCACTGCAAATGAAAAATAAGCATACAATGTATATATTTTACATATGTATATTTATTTTTAATCAATTTGCAGTGATTTTCTTTGCCTTAAACAATATTTTGTCAATATGCCATATATGGTCAAAAGGCGCGATGATGTCATCGTTCCAAGATGGTGCATCAATCCCTTTAAAGTCCCTATTCCACCATCAACAGGCACATTTTGCAACAGATGTACACCGTTTCTAAACATACTGATGAGGTATATACATAATTTACATAGTTTGAAACTCTAAACTTTAAAAACAATATAAACGGCTTTAGCAAGCTGGGCCAAACTCCAAAACTGTAACATCGAATTAGGAGTTTCCATGTCCATGTTCCAATAATTTATTTTACGCATATTCAATCACGTGTATTTTAAGAACCCGTGAAAAAAACTTTAATCAGCACATATACATTATTATATGACCCAAACACCTGGATAGAGTTTTTATAACTGGTTTTGAAGTGTAATTTTGCTGTTAATTGCCGGGTTAGTTTCTTTAAACAGGCACTGTTCAGGAATTCAATTGGTATTATAGTGTAAGCATTGAGCTAAGAATTTTCAATCTCGGACAGCATGTGAGTGGTTTGAGAGACTGAGAATTTGTTACCACGTTGCCGTAAAACTTAATTTCATACTGTAAAACCATTCAAATACCATCCAAGATGGAAACCTTAGCATGGTTGTCTCATTTCTAAGGCTTTTCCATTTAAGGAGGTTGGCTGGGAAAGGACGTAGTGATGAGATTTTTTTTAAATTCATATTTAAAGCTTCTTTGGTATAATTTAAATTCAAAATTATCAGAAAAAGGCTAGGTCACCACACTTTTTTTCCCACTAGACGTCATTGAAGAAGACACATATTTCTAACTTCAAAATTACACTAAAAAGAGGAAAAATATAGTCATTGAACATTTTCACAATTGTTTTCATAACATTAAGTTTATTGAAAAACAACAATTATTTTATTTTAAAAAGCAAACATATATAGACCGTACCCCACCCACTTTTGTTTTTACCGAAAAATTAATTCAAGGTAAAAAATTATGTTCTAATGATCAACTTTTTTCAAAACTTGTATATGTCAAGGTCCTATGACATTTCTTTCAAAACAAGTAAACAAATATATAGGTCACTGGGCTTCTAATGATTTTTTATTAAAAGTTCTTTAAATTACACCCATTTTGGAGTTATTTTGACATTTTCAATGTAAAATACTGTACACACAATATTGACATGGAGATCGAAAAAAATTTAGCTCAGTATCTACTTTAATATATGTATTACACTACTTAAAAACAAAAATCTGATTTATTCTATAGCAAAAGGATAAATTCTACTCAGAGCTACCCATACCCCCTATTTTGTTGACAACAGAAAATGATCACAAATGACGAAAAATATGAAGAAAAAAAAATTTGCTTAAAATTTGGTATGTTACCATCTTAAATCCTACATTATATCCATATCTACTAGAATGGAAAAAATGAAACAATTCTGTTGTCAAATAAAACTATGATTTAAAAAATAAAATGTTTAGACTTGAAGATGTCAAAACTTGCCCAGCCAACATCCCTAAATGCTAGAAAAGCCTTCTAGATTTACATATTTTAAACTTTATACATAAGGTTTTAATTTTTGTTTCAATGCAAAGTTCTTTTGGAGCTGTAAAACAGTTTTTATACTAAATATATATATATATATATACAAAAAACAACATAAAGAACTACATTTGCAGATTAATGAATAAATGAATGGTGTTTTCAGATTAACAATATGAGGTGTTCTAATGCTATTTGATGTAGGGGTCTGGGATTTAGATTACTAAGAATGAAGTTGGGTGTTTGGTAATGCTATTCTATAAATGTAGAAAATAACATTACTAAGCCCATGTTTCTATCAATATTTTCAGGAAAAAATTGTAAAAGTGAAACAACTGATTCGAGTGACTGGTGCCAAACTGCGGTTGTGTTAAAGGCACAATATGGGGAACAACCCAATGGGGCACAAGGGTTTAAGTGGAGTTCCGATGATGAGATATATGTGCCAGTTGGTGCAGTTATCCAGTGCCTTCATGTAATTCATGACCATTTTGGAGGAAGATGCGACAAGAGCATGTGAGAGAAGAGAATAGACAGTTAAATAAGAGTAAAAAGGAAACAACAAAGAAAGTACATCAAACATAAGGAGGATCAAAATTTGTGTTTCATTAATATGTATAGACTTACTCGAATTAAAGACAAATATTGAGTTTACAGATGCATGTTTAAAGGGACTGGAGGCGATCTGGAACAATTACCGTCAAATACAAATACAAATAAAGCAACCATAATGTTATAATGTAATTAAGTTTTATATTAAATATGTAAAAGTATTTATTTGGACTTCAGGTTCACTTCAATAAATTACTGTTTATGAAATCATTGTGTAAGCCATGCCATTTTTTTCGACTTAAAGTTAAAAGGTAATTCCCGCTCGATAATTCAGACAAATATTGTCAGATTATTTTAATATTTGTATACACGGCTGTTTATAACTGGTCAGTGTCCGACAAATCACATGCCCGGAGCACGCGGGCTTCCAAAAGTTGATGTCCGGGCTACCAGAAAGTCCTATCGAGTCAGTCGGGCTACTACAAATTTGCATGTGTAGTAGCCCCTCAATAATGACTGATAATACCAGAATTTAACTCCAATCAACATCACTGTTTTAACAGCTAATTATTCAAGATAAGATTTAAGTCCATGCGTCCACATTGGAAGAATGGTTTCGTTCCCCAGATAACTCGAATAATTAGTTAAAAACATACTCAACCCCCCCCCCCCCCCCCATCTTTTCCTAGTAATTATCAAAATATTATAAACTTGTGAAATGGGTATATAAATCTCACTTACACTATAAGAGTGTTATAATATGGTATCAAAATGAAATAGCATGTAATAAAAAAGATAAATTTATTTTGCTTTTCTACAGTTCTATGTTTTATTTTTTCACGTGAAATTCACGTTAAAAATAAATTCACGTTATTTAATGGTTTACATTTTCACAAGAATTTCATGTGAATTTCACGTGAATTTCACGTGAATTTCACGTTGTCGATTTTTTAACATGAATTTCACGTTAAAAATAATTTAACTTTAGTTAACTTTAGTGAATTGTTACCTTTTCATGAATTCGTGAATTTCACGTTATTTTTTTTTTCCACGTGAATTTAACGTTAAGAAATTTTGGTAGTGTATATCAACCCAAAGAAATTTAACTCTAGTAAAAACGTGTGCAAATATGACGATATATGCAAATTGTATGAAGAAGTTTGTACGACAACGGTTGGAAAAATATCCAAAAATTAGCCGAAATGCGCTATTGTCATTAAACCGCATCCGACGAAAGTCGCCCAAAACCACAAAACGACTTTTTTAAAATATATGTTCCTGTGGATTTTTTTGGCCTTTGAACCTGGTTTTATTTTAACTGTTATCTGGAGTTTGTAAACGAAAGCATATTATTAAAACCGTCAATGAAGTAATGTTACTGAAGTAATGTTAATGCCATCCCATGTTATTAACGTACATCATGCTGTAACATGTGTGAATTAAAATACACTAGTACGTTGTTGTTGTTGCTTGTAGCACTTCTGTTTTTGTAATGTTATATACCACAAAAAATACTTATATGTTATTAGATTTGTACTGGGATATATGCACGAGTTCTTTCGCGTATTAATATTAATATTGGGCGACTTTAAGAGCAAACGCATTTTTAAATTAGAACAATACAATAGGTTGTAACATTTAATTTTCACCAAAAATAATTATTTAAAATAACCATATTCTCGTTACATTGTGGGATTTTCACAATGAAATCAACATTGTTTACATCACCTGACATACTTTGTTTGACTTGAATAGAAAATTGTACCAATCGCGAACGTTTGGTATTCACAGAACGGAACGCAGTCAACAAAAAGCACACATCCAAAACAAACAACAAATACGTGGATACTTTAAATCGAGAAAATTATTTACCGACAACAAAAACACAAACGGGTTGACAAAAAGACTACCGACTTCAAACGGCAAGTGGCAAAAGTGCAACTGTGGTGGGTAGGGTGGGTGGGGGACCAAACCTCTGTCTTACCCTATTGTCATTCGAATTATATGAGACAGTGTATATAAGGAAATCTCCGCCAGGATGTATTCTCTAACAAACTAGGCAGAATTAATAAGCGAATTAAGTACAACACAAAGATGATCATGAAAAAAAATGAATATAAAAACGTAAGGATAGCCACAAATTAAGTACTCAATAGATTGATAGAAACCAGAGCATCACGAGAATAAACCGCATACGACAGGAGGACACGTTACCTTCTATTTCAGGACTTAGTTAAGAGTCATGGTAGCCATAGTCATTCCAATTAAACGGGACAGTGTAAGTGATTAAATCGCCGCCACGCTGCATTCTCTACAAATGAGGCAACATGAAAAGGCGAAATATTTTGAAAACAACACCAGCATTCTTCTTCTTATATTCGTCAGTCAGATCTGCATCGTTATTTCAAATAATATTTATCTCTAGTATTCCAATATGTGCGACGCCGTCAAATGTCATTGCCATTTTGTTTCATTACTTGTATTGCTTTTAATTGATGAATATGCCCTACTTTTTGTTATTCAGTTCTATAACATTGTTTATCGTTTTCGGCAATATCAAATGACACTTAACTTTATTTTCCCTATATCCTGAACTAAATGATTGTTTCCTTCTTCACGTTGTGTGGCTAAGATAAACATTCCATCTGCTGCCATTTTCCGGAAAAGGTTATAGTAATAGACTTTACAGATATTTTCTCAAATTAATGAACAATATATACACATATGGCTTTGCCTGGTATCAATGAATAAAAAGAAGTCGAACTAGTAACATAACTAAGCTACAATGGAATAAAGGGACATTATTTAGCGATTACAGTTTAATCGTATAGATGGCGAGGTGCGCTTATTCACAATATATCACAACTCTCCCCTAGCAGCTACTTATGTTGGACACCGTTACAACATTATTTCACTAGTTTGTGAATCGAATATATGATATCAATAAATAATATGTGATATGATTTTGTGATATCAGTACTTCATTCATTCAATAAGAATCATTTACTGATATCACACAACAGCAGAACAATGCTGAACGGTAAAACTATGGATTATGATTTGGTCATATCACAAATATGTACATTATTATCATTGATGATATAAAACAAAATATTCTGATTGACTGATACCACAAAATCAAATTGTTCGACAAGTTCGAAAACCAGCCAGATCGGACCAGTAACAGCTATTTATGGCCCTTAATTTAGTTGTGGCTATATGTTGCCTCGTTAAGACGATAGGGCCTTCAAGCAAAACGATTATCACTAGATCGAAGTCTTGATTTTTAAAAAATATATGTATTGAGATGCATTGATATTAAAACATAGTTTCTATTTTAAAGGGCCTAAACGTTATGAAGGAGTCTAAATTGATCCCTAATTTACAAAGAAAATCATTTTGCACAGTAATTTGTGCCCTCTTAGGTCTGCCAGGGTTATTTTAAGTCTGTTACGCCCAACTCTGTTCAGCATATATGTTGAATTCAAATGTTAGACTTGCTTACACCATATAATGTTTGAAGCGACATTTCTACGATGAACTGGAACATTTGTAAAGTTTTAGATTCTTTTAGAAAAAGCCTGATGTACCACCTTCGAAGATAAAAAAACGTAGATTGTATAACATATATTTTGGACCGGAAACCACAAGAGATACCAGAAAAAAGTCATGCTTTTTATTTGGAATGTTTCTTTTGTTCAATAATCAAATAAATATTCTCCTTATCTTGTCAATCAATCTTTTGTACAACATTTTTAAACAAATACTCGTATATCGATGCCGATTATCGTCCTAATTAATCTCTGTACTTTTAAAGAGTGAAATCAGTTAGACAAAACACAATAAATCCAGTTTCAAATCACCTATTACATGTGATATAATGAGAAGGATCCTGGACATAATATAAGAAATGCGCAGTTATGTATTTTCCGTTGCTTCAGTTTTGGTTGGGAGAGGAGATATTTTCTATTGCTTCAGATGGGGTTAGGCTTGGGGGATGGGAATGGGGCTAGATAATGACAATGTACAGATGCTACCATTTTCTGTAAGAAATGTATGGGTTAATGATACGTTACTGTGTCTCCCGCAATGACACGCGGTATTTACGCGACGACTGGGTATATTTTAAGTTCAAAATGGCTACCATTTTCAAAATGGCCACCAAAACATGTTGAAAATACTAAAAAGTGAAATTTGTTTAATATTTGTTTGCAAGAAAGTAATTAATATGTTGAATTTGTTCACTCAGTTTTCCTGGCATATTAATTGTTTGTTAATATTGCAATACAGAGCTATTTAAAGGCACCCTATGATTAAGGTGTTAAGAGATTTACACGTTTAAATCAAATTCCACTTCGAATTGAATTTACGTTTTCTCCTGCCTTTGGAATTTCTGAAGGGGTATTAAACTAATTTTCTTATTAGAAACTGTCGTTGCATTATAAAATATATTTATAAAACCCTAAAATACATTATTTGACTTGGTAAACCTTATTTTCAAGATAAAACGAGTAAATAAAACCTAAACGCAAATATTTTATGCTAACGGGCTAATTGCGTCTAAACTATATACACTGAACAAAATTTCTAAGTATCAACTTTTGTAACTTAACTAATTTTCTTATTTTAAATACATTTTAGAATAGATATATTATAAGTATTTTGTTTTGACCCATAGTTTGTAAAACATTTACTTTTTGTTTAAATTGTTACATCTTTTGAGAGTTACCCTCCCTTTATATGAAAACATGAAATGTACTGATAAAACACATAACATCAGTCAAAGATCGCTTAAAGATATAAAATTCTTAAAATTGGTATGAAATAATAGGAAAAAAACATAAAGATTTGACCCAATTATCGCAGATTTTCCGTCAATAAAAAAATGAAATATGGATAATCTTAAATTACCTCCCTTTAAATTGAATATTGTTTGAAATTCAAGTAACTGTAATTCAGCGTTAACATTAAATATTTCGAAAATTTCTTTTGCAAACGCATTTGTAGTGGTATTGCTAATAAAACATGATGTCAAAATAATTTTAACTGGCATATTTTAGAATTAGGAACATCGAAAGCTTCACTGATTAGAAGTACTTAATAAAATCCTATATACCCAGTTGTATAAGTGTTATAACTTATTTCTAAGAAAACACATTGACTTAAAAGTTTTAAAATATGTTCATGCAATCAGAGCAGACGATTTACACTCGTTATTTTGCAGTTCAACCGTATCTCTAATCAAGCTCAAAATACACAAAACAATGAGAATATTGTTGACATATTCTTAGGTAGATACTTAGCAATTTGGTTTAGTGTAGTTGCCGAGCAGAAAAAACAATGAAATTGGTCTGAAACCCAATGTGAAGCTCAAAATGGCATTTTGCGTTGTAGCCTTCATATTTAAAATGGAGGCACTTAAAACAATCGCAGACGAAGTTACGTCTTGTTTGAAGACTATAGTTGTATCAGTGCCCTTGTGGCAAATGTCATATGATACTGCATATTCCTTTCTGAAATAAACACATGTATCAGGGAATGCTCATCAAGTGATTACCATACTATTGTATACCGGGTTTACTGTTATTTCATTGTCGCAGCTTACACATTTGATAATCTCTGAACCAGATATGGCCTGAGTTATCTGTTAAATTCAGTTATTGAAATAATTCACCAGGCGTAGCCTATGAAAAGACTCTGATCTTTGCCATCACGAACACGTTAAAGATGTTTGAGTGACACAGTAGAGGAATTAGAAAACATATTCGAGAACAATATTGAGGATTAACTGGTGCTTGACTTACGTTACATAGACGATACTCGTGACAGAAATTATTCAACAAATAGGTAAAGTATGTCATGACACGTTTGTAACTGGGTTTATAGATGACATAGTCTCTCTTTAAAAATACATTTTCTATAGTTTTTTCTGCATAACAGATTTTCTTTAAACTTTTTGTACAGTAAGACTGTTATATATAAAGACAAAAAATAGAACTAGACATCAAAGGCAACATTCCAGTAAATTTTTAGGAAAATCCATCCAATAGTTTTAGAAGCGAAGTCGCCCAAAAAAGCTGCGCATGGAAAACTACAGCAAATGCTTTTAAACAAACAGATAAACCAGAACATGCTTCTTTCCTCAGTAATCGCCAACTTACAACATATTCTATAACTTGCTTTCTCTTCTCGCATATATGTCACATTAGGTTCTGATTAACGGTTGATTAGGGTATCTCTCCAGCCTTTTCTAACTTGGGAAAACGTATTTGGATTTTAATCACACTATACGACTTAAAATGCCTTTTATGCTTGCAAAACTTTAGTAAGTATGATTAGCAAGTTCGTTTACGCATTGTTGAATGTCACTTGCAGAAGGTTTAGTAGGGTGACAGTCATCATGCAAAACAAAATCTTGGCATAGCACTTGGTTGCGATACAAGAGAAACTAAACCCGTTCATGAAAACAGAGATAAAGATGTGCCTTGTATCAGACAACGAGAGTAGGATGCAGACTGATCTCCACCATTTCACTAAGAGGTTGAAACAGTGCGTGTGTTGCATGTGACATATGCCAAGCAAGACTTCGCTAAACGTATGCTATATACAGTACACAAAGACGTGGTAGTGCATGTTATAGCAATGGTACAGTAAATACAGTTAGATGACCTATGGGTTAGTTTTAGGAGCTAACGTTAGGAATCACTTTAGGTGCTTGTATTGGCTATTCATTAGTTCATATAAACCTAGACGAATAGTTGCCTTTCACACTTACTAGATGTAACGAAATATCTTCATGTGCTGAAGGAGGTAAAACCTGTGCTTAGAAAATCTGGAAATACTATGTTGAGGTTGCACAAGCTTTCCAATTCCAAAAGTTGTGCTTGTTGGAAAATGTATAACAAGACGAAGTGCATGTTCATGTCGCAAATAATTGTTGACATTCAATGGTTCCAAAACACAACAAGTCCATGTCACCAAATGCAGTAAATCTTATCAAGCACACCTGCTGAGTTGTTTCACAGGTTGTTTTGGACTTTGTTGGAGACATGGCCTTTAGGTCCAGCCCTGACATGCTTACATCCGGTGACTGGGGTTGGAAGAGGATATGTTGGAGCCATTCTCGAAAACACTTCATAGGCCTCAGCGTTTGCAAGGAACCTATTAAATTTAGCTTTCAAAGAGACAAGTGTGTTGCGTGTGTCAAAGCAGGAATGAAGTATACAGTCCTTTGAAAATGGGACGTTGGGTACTGCGACTGTGTTTAAGAAAATGTGTACCATTCAGATCATAGATCAGTAAGATTAGATTAAATTTAATGTTAGCTCTCATATTGAAATGTTCAAATGATATGACAAGTTATTACATTTCCGTTTGTGTATATAACAATGGATACAAACCACATTTTTATTTTGTTTTCTGATAGTGTCTTGTTAATATTTTTCATTAAATCAACAGACGTAATTTAAGGTCTTAATTTAATTTAATTCCCATAAATCAGAGATGAGACATATCGTTTAAGGATCCTTGGCAATATTTCTTTCCAAGCGTTTAGAATACTCGGCAAACTTGATTTGTTATAGCCTGCGGCGTACCGTTAGTTTTGCTGCTTCATAAGTATGTTTTAAAATCAGTATTAATATTTATGTAAATAGTTCAAAGCAAATTAGTTTTACATATTGCTCATTGAGGAATCTATTGCGCCAATAATATATTAAAACCTGTAATAGAGTAACCACAAACAATTAAACAATTCTGAATTGTATTTAAGTGTATGCAAGCAGTTTTAAAGTCAAAATGATATTGGATTAATAAATCAAGGTGATAATTTGGATGCTTGATAAATAATTCCGGATTGTTGTGTGTCACTTTAATAGTGTTTTATCAAGTCACTGGATGTATACTGATGAGTTAGTATCAACTAAACACCGCTAATAGACATGAGACTGAAACTTAAGCACATCTGCTTAAAGCTACAGAGTGAGTCTCTATATCAATCAATATCTTCTTTGTAGGCGTGTCTTTATTTGTAACTTCACACGTTCACCAGCTCATGTCGAAATCGGGTATTTAAGCGAGCAAATATAGCGCAGGAAATCATTTACTGTCTATACATCGACCAGTGCACATCGTACCTATACACAGGTAACAGTAATTTTTACAGAATTGTTTTTAGCCTTTTTCGGGGCTCGAACATACGACCTTCTGACTTCAAGTCCGGTGTAAATTAACATTGCCTGGTGTAATACAGTATGTTATCAATATGAAACTAATACTTCGCCTCAAAACAACCATATCTCGACTTGTTATTTAGCGCTTGATGAGTTTGTTGATGAGTTTGTGCGCGCGCGCTTGTTATTACGTAATGCCTATTTAGTATTAGAAATGCTATAACATACCAATAAATAGCAGTGTTCTAGTGGTTCAGCGTACATCTTTCAAAACTTACATGTGCAAGGCTGTGGTTCAAATCCCGTTCCGGGCAACTATTTTTTTATCACATATATTCTGGAGCCGAATATTTATCGACGTTACATGTCCCGAGGCTAAATAAAAATGTGAAATTTTACGCATCGATTTCTGCTTATATACCGACTTTGATTTGAAACTACTTCACACGTGACTCATTCATATTCATGAGTTATTACCAGTTAAAATAGGGACTGTACAGCTTTAAGGCTAAAGGCAACTAAGACAAGTCATTGAGTACCTTCTTTGTGGCTTTCTAGACTATTTTTTTTTGTATTTATATATACACGAGCATATTTGTGTTTTACTTATATTGCCTATTAATGCTGCCTTGTTGGTTAGAGAATAGTTCATGGCGGGGATTTCTTTATTTACACTGTCCCGTTTTATTGGGTTGACAGTAGGGCAATTGTGAGGATTGGTGCACCCTTGAACCCGGTATAAACCCCCAAGCGGCCTTGTTTGCCACTGACCGTTCCAAGGTGGTAGTCCTATTATCAACCCTTTTGTGTTTTTGATATCTTATTTGGCCTTTTATTCATCTTTAAATTTGTTCTTTGTTTCTGTGTGTGTTTGTGGTTTACTGTCGTCCTTGAATGCTGATTTTCCTGTCCGATTTTTATATCTATATCAGAGTTGGCATAGAATGTATACATGTGTAAAACTCCTAATCCCTGACGTATAGGGGTGTATCTAAAATTATTTATTGAAATATACAAATACACATAAATATATCAAGACAACACCTTTGTGTTTTACAAAGGTGTTGTCTTGATATTTCAACATTTTGAAAATGGCGACCATTTTGAAGAAAACAAATTACCCAAATTATATTGCATATTTTATTGTCTATCAATGCCCCGAATTTAGTGTATTTACAATAACAAGTTTTAATGAAACCCATTAATTATGGGCTGCATTAATTCTTTATGGAATATTTTCATATTTTTCAAAATCTGACGTGGGTCCATAGCCAAAAATGTTTAGTAGAGTATTGTCTGGCTATGTGTCAAGTTTGGTGCTTTCGTACAGTCTTATATTGGTATAAGTATCGCTTAAGACTGTGCTAGGGGGCATGAGACTTACTGCACCTTATATTACCTTTCATGAACATACTCAATAAAACCGAGTCTGCTACCTACCCTTTTCTCTTGTTTGTGTTTGTTACTTCCAAGAAATCCCCTTACTTTTAATTTCACAAGAGCTCTCGACCAATAAAAACAATCGTTGAGGTCAATTTCTGTCAAAAAACCTACATAGCCAGTATAATGCTAAGAATGCAGATTGGGTCGAAATATTTGTATTTCTGTTATTGTTCAAAATAAAATTATATCTGTTTTCTTCTGCATGACATTTAGAGCAAGTACGCATTTCACAAACAAATTCAGATGAAATCAGTTTAAATATTTCGTTCGTACTAGTATATCTTTATCTGCATTCAAACAACAATGCCATCAAGCGGGATTTGCCATTTTAGGTTTTATTCCATGCCGTTTATTATGCTATTAAAAGTAATAGGTTCAAGAGCTAGGACAACGGCATCAAAACAATATTAGTTCAACACCTTGAGATAGTTTTATACACAGAAACAACCTCGTCAGTCACAGTCCATTTCCTTCAGGCATGAAAAATAACCTCCATTACGTGGTCCGAGAATTAACTTTCATACCCCATCCAACCCCGTCTCTAAAAAGCGAAAACAGGATTGGCTGGGGTATGAAATAAAACCTTAATTTTGGCTTAAAATGGTTGCAAAACAATGCTTTTAAACGTGTTTGATTGTCGAAATATCATTTATAAAATCATACTACTATCAGCTTTCCCATCGCTTAATGGAATTAAGGCTGGACCATGTAATGGCTAATGTATTCGATTGTAAGAAACGGTATTGATACTTGATTTGTCTATATATTGATAATCAATTTAATTCCGTAGGGGGTTTTACCCTATAGAATACATTGACATATGTTCTTGAAAATTTGATTAAGTTTGTTATATTCAAATATTTCAGTTTGTCTTCTCAATTGGCTTTAATACTTTTATTATTATATCCAGCATTTCCTTTTCATATTTGCTGTATTGTTCGGGACGCTTGTTTTAGCCAATTTTTTTTTTGACATTTCAGATAGAATTTATCTAGTTCCTAAATAGGTTGTATATCAGCCAAACAGACATTTTTAGTGACAATTAAAATATACTACTTTTCAAGACGGTTGAAAAACAAAAAAATATATATGCAAATGCTGTTTCTGATGGTGCATTTGCAATGCAAAAATCTGCTGCATGGAAAAAACAACAAAAAACAAATGTTTTTTATTCAGAAATGGTTTTAAAATGTTGGATATTCGTAAATTAAGACACCCTGAAAGTTTTATAGCAAAATATGAAGGCTAATTGAAGTTATTAAATTTTTTTTTTTAATTTTCCGCTGTCCCACCAACAAGGAATTTACATGGAAAATGCTTCATCAAAAATAATTTGCGCTGTAAAAGATTTATTTCCCAACCGATTTTCAAAACTAAGGTATTTTTATTTACCACTACAAATACTAGTTCTAATGAGATATAATTCATGTACGTATTATTTAAATTGCTCAAGCTAGCTGAAACAAGCCTCCAAAACAATAATTATTTTCAATATTTTGATGAGAGGATTCCTATCCCTCTTTTAAGTTTTGTTGTACTGTTAACTCATCAAAAGTAAAATGGAGATGCCACTTGAAGACTAAATCACACAATTTGCGGTTGAAAAATTAATGCAGTACTTTTCTTCTTGTAATTGGTCAGAACTTATGTGTAACAAAAAACGTAAGATATCCACATTTCAAATGACACATTTGTATCCCCGCCATATGCATGCCATCTTCGGGATGGTTAAAATTATGTACTATTGGTTTTATGAATATTGAGTTCTGCTCAACCCGGGGCTAGAGGTCGTGAGCGGTAGCTAGCATATTCCACTACAGTTCATGAACAGTCTCAATCAAACCGAGACTGCAATATTTTGTATGTGTCGTGTTCGGCCGTTTCCAGAAGTCCATTATCATACTCTTTTACTTACTTCGTATTACGTATTATGAATTCCATTCCTTCACTATTTGAACTGCGGGAAGAAAACAAGGCTGTATCGATACTTACTTAGTGCAAAAGTATTAATCCTGTCTCGGCCGTTCACATATCAGAATAATAACTGTCTCCAGAAGTAGAGGCTCCTTTGAAATAATTCGTTATAAAAACAGCACAATGAAATTGCTTTCCAGATTAGTAAGGTATATTTAGCTTTTTCTGATTATTCTTTTAATTTTGTTGGATGTTTGTTATTTCAAAATTGTCCAAGAAGTAATACAGGTGGTTAAGAGATAAAGAATCTGTTGACTAAATATAGATATAAAAATCGAACAGGAAAAGCAGCATTCAAGGACGACAATCAAACACAAACACATATATAAACAAAGAACAAATGTAAAGGTGAATAAAAGGCCAAACAAGACATCACAAACACAAAAAGGTTGAAAATCTCTAACAAACAAGGAATTTTAAAATAAAAGGATAACATTTATTTAGTTTCTGATTTAGATTTACTCTTTAAGTTGTATGATAGAAACAATTCTGAAATTATTTTCCTGTAACTGTGACTTGTTTTTAATAAGGAAATGTGTAATTTTGTACCAATATTTCATTGTATCACTAGAAGGGCCACACATTAATACGTTAACATATTTGTAACATTTTACTTTTGTCTCTAAAATGTGTTATAACAGCAAATATTCATATCTGAGTTTATTGTGACAAATTGAATATGATTTTTACTTTTAAAGAACACGCTTCATTCTAAGAAGTGTTTCAATAGGTGATACATTTTGCATGGAAACATGTACCAACTCGTTTCACGGCTGCATAAATATATTCTTATATAACGCATTTACAAGCCTGGAACATTTTATAAGAATCGAAAGTACATGAGCTAAGAAGGTTGAATTTGAACAGAAAATGATTCGTTACTGCGAATGATTCTATTACACCCTAATGCACTGTAGTATAATTTACAGGAGATAACGTTTTGATAGAAATATAAAAGAGTATGAAAGTGGAACTTTGGAAACGGCCGAACACGATAAATACGAAATATTGCAGTCTCGGTTTGATTTAGACTGTTCATGAACGGTAGTGAAATATGCTTGCTAAAGTCGAGCGTCAAATAATTCTTCCGCTTAAATTGGTTTTGGTGGTGGACCCATTTACAGTTCGCCACTATGCTTTCCTCTTTAATTGTGAGATGACCGGACAGGCTGTTGACCCTATGATGACGTCTACCTAAAGCCCAAAATGACTGTGACGTTTGATGTTTTTCTGAAATCTTGTCTTGTCGTGCCCTCAGTGGTTTATTATCGTGTTGCTCTAGCTTCTACCAAGTCATTGAGTACATTCTTTGTGGCTTTCTAGCTTTGTTTTGTTTGTATTTATATATACACGAGCATCTTCGTGTTTTACTTGTATTACCTATTAGTGCAACTTTGTTGGTTAGAGAATAGTTCATGGCG
Source organism: Cyrtodaria siliqua (assembly GCA_037043455.1). Lineage (NCBI taxonomy): Eukaryota > Metazoa > Mollusca > Bivalvia > Adapedonta > Hiatellidae > Cyrtodaria > Cyrtodaria siliqua. Next base: position 25,614 of record JAWPHD010007099.1, on the reverse strand, counting down.
AAGGTTTCTTTATTTATACTGTCCTGTTTTATTGGGATGGTGTAGGGCAAGTGTTAGGTTTGGTGCGCCCTAGAACCTAGTTTAAACCCTTCGGCGGCCTTTTTTTCCACTGACCGTTCCAAGGCTGTAGCCCTATTGTCAACTCTTTTGTGTTTGTGATGTCTTATCTTGCCTTTTATTCATCTTTATATATAGTTGTTCTTTATTTAAAGACTGTCGTCCTTTAGTGCTACTTTTCCTGTTTGATTTTTATATCTACTTTAACAACCCGAATGTGCTTTATTTACACTGTCAATTTCTATTGGGATGACAATAGGGTAAGAGTGAGGTTATGTGCACCCTAGGATCTGGTTTAAACCCCCAGCGGCACTTTTTGCCACTTACGTTCCAAGGCGGTAGCCCTATTGTCAACACTTTTATTTTTGTGATGTCATATCTTGCCTTTTATTTCATCTTTGTAATTGTTGTTTTATCCTATGCCTGGTTTTGAATGTGGTCCTTGTATGCTACATTTCCTGTTCGACTTTTATATCTACGTTTGAAGATGTATTGTTGTAAACATATTTGTAATTGGCTATCATGGGAAAATCAGAAAAAAGAATATGTTACGATTTGCATATGAATTTTAAAGAAATGTTCCATATGGTCTGTGAAATTGTCTTTGCTGAATGCATAGCATTAACGCGTTTAATTCAAGATAAACAAAGGGCGGCGCTTTACCATTCTCTAACGTCCGATAGGACAGGGTCACTAAGTACACCATACAACAAACAAGGTGGAGTCTGTCTCAGCTCGCTGATTATTGAAAACCTCAATGGCTACGCCCATCAAGTTGTTTAAATAAACCAACTCGCTGAGACCAGACTGTGTCTATTAGTTGTTGCGTTTCCAATTGCAAACGAAAGTGGTCGGCTGTGAATGCGAATGATATTCGGATTCCTGACCTGAATGTTATATAAGACGAGAAAATCGAAATATGCTTTCGCCTAAAACACATTGTGTTGCGGTGAATGTTTTCTTGTCTGCGTCGATGAGGGAGCTATCCAGCTGGCTTGCGGAACTTCGGTGGCTCTACCCAGGTGCCCGACCGTGCACGAAAATTGCTATGTCACAGATCTATTAACATGATCGCATGAGAAAATTGCCAAAACAAACAAGAGTTACATGAAAAAAGGAAGTAAAGAATCCGACACCACAAACATAAACGGGTTAACAATATGGGTACCTTCTCGGAACGGTCAGTGGTCTTCTTCTTATACTTGTTTGTTTAAGAAATAATAAATATGTACATGTGTTTTATCGGTGAATAATATACAGTTAGGAGTTCGGATGCGTAGTAATTAGATCACGAGTGCGTTAGCACGGGTGACTTAATTACTCGCATCCGAACCACTAACTGTATTTTTTTCACCGATAAATACTGGTACGTATTTATTATTTCGATTTTAACACAACAATAACCCCATTGTTACGCTATTGTTGGGGCACTGTATATTATCTCGGAGGTCAAGGTAATCAGGCTGCTATGTTTGCAGGCTGTTCCATTGGGCGCCCCCGTATGCAAAGTTCTGCGTTTCAATACACTAGTAGTCACGTGACAAACAATTCAGTAATTACTTACGTCATATAGCTTGCGCTGTATGACGTCAAACGTTCTCACCTTGCTCAAGATGTTTAATAATATTTTATTGCAGATATGTTACAATACATCAATTCATCATCACAATATTCATAGAAACATATGCAAATGGATTGAACTACAAGTTATTACAACATTAGTTACAGTTCTCTCCAAGATGCTTATTAATGTTATATGTACTGATGCATATGATGGGTTTATATCGGGAGTGTGCACGGTTTGGGAGCATGGCAAGTTTGTTGTTATCAGGGGCGTAGCTAGGCCGTTTTGGAGGATACGCCCGTATATTGGGGTCCAAGGAGCGGTTGGTGGGGGGTCGTGGGGGCGAAGCCCCCCGGAAGCCCTGAGCGTCCGCACGTTGCTTTTGACGATTTTGGGCTGAAAATGATGGCTTTTATTGATTGATAAATAAATTATATAGTTGCGAAAAATGAATATCTTACGATTGAAATTTCCATTTTATGGCATCTGTTTTGATAACTTTGATATTTATATGTTTATAAATTTCTAATGATGGGTCTCACCCTAGTCAGGCTTCAGTTTTTATTGCATTTTTATGGCACTATTTTTTCTCATTTTTTTTCCAAGAGGCGTACGCCCGGGCGAACGGGCGTATGCATGGCTACGCGCCTGGTTATTAACATTTCATTAAATTTCTGTTGAGTTTGTCTTCGTATATTTACCAAGTGACATCATGTAACGTGGCCATTCGCAACATCTTTTACACTGCTTCGCAGCATGACTCGAATGTAATACGCAGGTTTCCATAATGGTTACGTCATAGTAGGGTGACGCGCGTCAGATTCCCGCCAAAACGAATTTGCATTCAAAATCAAAGTTATATTCAACATTTTGCAATGTCATTTAGCCGATTGCTACATCTATAGTTTATTTACGTGAAAGCAGTGATAAAACCTTCATCTGGATTGTAAATAACAAACATGCAACGCAAATCATACATCAACACGTGTGGCAAGCGGCCATATTAATTTGTTAATGTAGCAACAGCTTAGCAACAGTGCCCTATTTTCTGTGCCGTTGCCTTCCGGCTAACAGAATGTCAAGATTTTGAACATACTGAAGCGCCGTGATACACACTAGGTGAGATCCCGAGGAATGACGGGATTGGCCGAGCGTTCACGATTGGTAACGTGGCGCTTCCAACGGATGAAATATTCGCGGGGAATTCATGGAACAGCTGTATTTTATCGTAGAATAACATACAGCTGTCTCTCTTCTTTGTGTATATGAAAGACCGTGGATGTCGTGTTAGAATAAACGTTAAGTTAACTTCGTCTTGATTCATTATCATTATCTTTTAGTTTTCAATAATCGTTTATCATGTTTATAGAAACACTCGTTTAATTATATACCGACATATCAGCCGGAAACGCAATTCGCATTCTCCCATCAAACATTTACGCCCGTACCTCTACAGTAAATGTCAATGTCTTTGACTGCAGACAATCCTAATTCTCCTGGGTCGTGCGCATATCAGACAAATGCATTAAAGGTATGATCGGCTACGAAACAAAGTTAATAATCTAAAACGTCACGCTAAAGAACGTTTCTTTAATAATGTTGAACACATAATTACTGAAACAAATACCAACGACAGTATCGGAAACTTTTAAAATATTTCATCAAGTCAAACAAAAACTCGGAAACTATCCCACCTTTAAAAACAGACTTACCAAATGGCGAAATTTCATACTCAATAACTGACCAAGAAAAAGCGAAATGTTTGAATGATTACTCATTATCATCAGTTGGTGATTCTAATGTTGAATTACCTATTTTTCATTCAATGTCCAATAATAAATTAGAAAATATTTGTATAGAAGAATCCGAAATAGTTGACATTATCAAGATTTTAAATGTAAATAAAGCATGTGGGGAGGATGAAATAAGCCATAGGATGTTAAAGGAAACTGCAAATACAATTTCAAAACCTCTACTTATTCTTTTTAACAGATCATTAAACGAGTGCGTTTTCCTGACTTATGGAAATGTGCTATGGTCATGGCACTTTTCAAAAAGTCAGACCCAAGTATCCCTACAAATGATAGGCGTATAGCGTTATTAAGTTGTGTTGGTAAAGTAATGGAAAGAATAGTTTTTAAACATGTGTATAATTTTCTACTTATGTTTGATCTTATCTTTAGGAATCAATCAGGTTTTCGCCCTGGTCATTCTACTACATATCAACTTATCGACATGTACCATCATATATGTCAGGCATTCGATGCTAAACAATGTACATGCATTGTTTTTAATGATATATCTAGAGCGTTTGATCGTGTTTGGCACAAAGGTCTTTTGTTCAAGCTAAAACAATATGGTATTGATGGCAAGATTTTAGCTTGGATATCTGATTATCTCTCAAACAGATCTCAAAGAGTCCGCGTCGGATCTGCAACCTCCGAATCTAAAACACTAACTGCTGGAGTTCCTCAAGGCTCTGTCTTGGGTCCTCTTTTATTTTTGATATATGTAAATGATATTGCCGAAAATATGCTGAGTATAACTCGTTTGTTTGCTGATGACAGTTCGTTATCAGTCTCAACATCCAGTATAAATGACATGGAAGGAATCCTTAATCATGACCTGTTCATGATTACGGAATGGTCAAAGCATTGGCTCGTGCAATTTAATCCTGGCAAAACAGAAGCAATGCTATTTTCCTTAAGTAATAATGATCGTCTTCCAACTTTATATCTAGACAATGTCCCGCTAACCTTTGTTGATAATCATAAACATCTAGGAGTAACACGAGTAATAACGGTAAATGGCACGAACACATGAAACATATTGTTGCTTCTGCGTCAAAAGTGCTTGGATTAATGAGAATGCTTAAATACAAAGTAGCGCGCAAACACTTAATCAGATATACTTGTCTTATATGCGCCCAATATTGGAATATGCTTCCATTACTTGGGATGGATGTACTTTACTAGAAAAAGATAGCTTGGAAAAGTTACAATATGAGGCAGCTCGTATTGTGACGGGTCTAACCCGATCAGTATCCATACATCGCTTAATATCCGAAATAGGATGGGTTTCACTTTCTGATAGAAGGAAAATACAAAAACTTATTTCGGTTTATAATGTTTAAAAATGGAACCGTTCCAAATTACATTTCAAACATTTTCCCACAGTTTGTTGGAGATGTCAGCGCATACAATCTCAGAAATAACGATAACTACGCCACTATTGCTAGGAGAACCGAAATATTCAATAACTCGTTTGTTCCTTCCTCACTTAAACTATGGAATGACTTGCCAATAGAGATACAAAACTCTGAAAGTATCGCAATTTTTAAGAGAAGACTATTAACATCTGTATTTTTTAGTACAAAAGTGCCACCTTACTACTTATGTGGACAAAGATTATTTGCTGTTTTACATGCCAGAATGAGGCATTTTTGTAGCAATCTCAATAACGACTTATACCTTAACCATTTACGAGATTCACCGACTTGCGAGTGCGGCTGTGAAGTAGAAGATGCTTAACACTATTTTTTTCAATGTAACACATTTTCAGCTTATCGGCTTCATCTGTTTCAGTCTACTCGCCATTTACATCCGTTAAATGTAAGCACACTACCTTTATGGTCGTGAACAGATAACTGACAGGGAAAATAAATCCCTCTTCGTAGCAGTTCAAACATATATAAGAGAAACACATAGGTTTACATAGGTGTCTGATTCTCCGACACATGTCGACACACTAAGCATACCATTGTAGTGTTTGCTGTTGTTGTTGTTGTTGTTATTACATATCTCAAGTTATAGAGCTATAGCAGTTGATGTAACATGTATACTCTGTTAAAAGCGTTAATGTTTTCTAACTGATTGGAACTTAGAGATTAGGGAAAACGCTCTCTCTCTCTCTCTCTCTCTCTCTCTCTCTCTCTCTCTCTCTCTCACATATGTTGTGTTCACTATTCATCACTCTCTCTCTAAATGTATTATTTGCCATTGTAATTATTGTAATGTATTTCACTCAGCCATACGCATTAGCAATTTCAAGATGTTAACTGGGAAGGGTTTAAACTAATGTTGGTAGAACTTGTTACCCGACTCATTTGTCATAATAATATTTCTATTGTATATATGTGGATATTATTCTGTATGTAACAAGTTATTGGCAATAACATATGTTTAAATCAGGTATGATCGGTTTCTTCGGTGTATAATCTTTATTCAACATCAAATCTTCAATGATGATTTTTTGTATAGCGTACATTTTATTTTGATTATCACACCTATTTCTGAATTCACATACCTAAAACTAAGTCCAGTCCAAAACTAGTATAATTTAGCAGAGATTTAGTCTGTCAATATGATGCATTTCTAAACCTATAATTAGAAAACGAACCCTTCAAAGGTCTTCCTCCTAATGTGGTATACATTAAAGTTATGCATACTATCTCTGAATACTTCGACGTAATATGAGTATGCACACATTTACATTGCATACACTAGTCATATTATTACTTTATTACCTGATACCTTATAGAATGACCTATTCGACTTTTAAAAAAATAAAATGCATAACATCATCAGATCAGTAATACAAGATCCGCAGAAAAACATGTAAATAATTACCATGGATGTGACACATATCCTAATCGACCAAACATTAAAAGATACATGACATTTATTTCATGCAACGTCTTTTCAACACGTTCTGCCAGGAGTGGTGCTGACTTCTCCGCATTAGACGAACAACTAAATGTTAGATCAACAACACGTTGTACTTGATTATACACACAGGGGATTGATGCTATCGACGCAGACAAAGAAAACATTTATCTTTTATAATAAATCAATCCTAATATGCTGATAAGATGCCCAGTTTGACACATTCCCAAATATCATACTAAATCTCGCTACCGATATTAAGGACAAATATTAAACACACAGTCGACATGCGCTACCAATATTAATATGTGTACAGTCACTGGTTCTACCCAGGAAAAAAATGGTGGTCTGCCTCCACCACAAAAAAATCGACCCGTCATATATAACCTTACATGTGTTGAAAATGACGTAAAACACCATACAAACAAAAAACAAACCAAGCATAACTTAAGTGTGGGAGTTGAATAGCACCATTCTATATTTTCGATATACAACTAGTTATATAAGTATGCAAATAAGTCTAGTATGCCCTGTCAAAAAAATGACTATGATCCAATTCCACCGGTTTATGTAGGTTTCGCGTGTTATATGTGATAAATAGAATATAACATTCGTCTCTCATTCATTATTGAATTTATTAAACTCGTTAGCAAAAATATAATAATGTCGGCCAAGAGACTCGCATTATATCATTTTGCCAACTCGTTTTAATAAATTCAATAAATGAACGAGTACTCATGTAAGAACCTCTTATATATATCAAATCAGTAGGAAAAACATCGGTCGATATGCCGCTACCGTGATTAATATGCATATGCCTTATACGACACCAGTAGAACAGTATCCACCCATCAGCAAAATGTGCTTCCTTGATTAATATGTATATGCTTATAACGACATCAGTGGGAACAATATCAAATCAAAGCACTGAAAGTGCTGATGGACGGTGCGCTCAGAAAGTATTGATTCCGGAACAAAACGGGTTTGCGTACTAAGGTGGTGAAGATTATGTGCACAATATTATTGAAATCGGATGAGGCATTAATCAGAGTTATGGGACCGGACGGACAATGGCAAATTTATAAAAAGTGAAGCTATGTAGAGATGTTTACATTATATAAGTGTCAAAAAGGAATAATTGTACAAATGAAAATGTCATAGAGAAAGTTGGTCAACAACATACGTATACATGATATCTCGATTCCTTTCGAAAAGCCGGTGCAGGATAGGGCCTTACACGTTATACTCATTCATATTTATTACAAGGCGAGCAATTACCAGAATGTATAGTTACCCTGCTTTGCACACGTTAACGGTCAAACACCATCTTATTGGCATGTGTAGACTTTGATCCTATGCGTCAACGGTACTACGATGTTAATACTATGAAAGAGATTATTTGATACTGTAGATTTTAGTCTTGTTATATAGATTTCCTAACAAGAGATCAGACTATATAAATCATTATAATGTGTTCCTTATATATACTTACTTGTTTATATACCCGTTGACGGGCATTTGTTTATTTACATACATAGTTTATTATACACCTTATACATCCCTTATTTTTTATATAATTACCATTAATTTAAATTAAATCACTTCATTTCTTCATTTTCATCAATTTTTGCGCACAATATGACCTATTTATGTGTCGACGTGCCGTTTAAAACAGCTTCATTCAATTCCTTTCGAAAATCAATCAGATGCATGTTTTCGAGTGGCATATGGCTAAAACAAAACAAACTTGAATTATGACTAAGTTAAAAAAGAAATACAAAGAAATACATGTAGTCTAATGTAACGGTAGTCAGAGTTTCTAAGTATTGTTCTAAATTCCTTAAATATAAACGCTTTTTTGAAACACAATATTAGATAATGGTAATACAATGTGATAAAATGCCATTTATAGAACGTAATAATTATAACCTATTCAGCCTGTAATATATTTCTTCATATTTCCTTCATTCTCTAAATGAAGTATATTTCTCTGAAATATTGTATATTGTTATTTCGCCTTGTTTAGGCAATACACATGTAAATGTTATGCCAAATAAAATATTGAAATGAATTGATGAAAATAATTGTATGGTTTGATAAAAAGATGTCTGCTGTACATAGTTATATAATCTCTTACTAAACGCGAATTTATGACAGGCCCTTTGATAGTAACCATGATGTAATGTGATAAAAGATTTCGATTTAATATCATGGTAATCGAATTACTTACTCTTTCAAATGTACGTACGGCACGGATTACTATTTATTATCCCAATTACATCTGGTATATATCTATTTTATGTACGCATGCTAATGTTCTAACTATATGATATAAATAAATGATATAAATAAATGAATACACATTATTGTTTGTCGTTATATACATCTCGCCATACACTGATAATATACCGATAATCTTATTAGATTCATTACTAAACTATTATTATAATTGCTACTTTCGGTATACGCCGTACTACGCACCCGGCTGTTTCCGTTTATATTCGGAATGGTTCGTACGGCTTTTATTCTCCAACCTCCATCGGACTCTTCGCCAATTTCCGTACTCGGTAATATTGACGGAATCCGACGAGGCAGTTCCGATTGTCCAAACCTCTATATTTACCGTTATAAGACATGTACAGGATCAAATCCCTTCAAAAACAGCGTATTACTTAACGTTAAGTTACAATCACTAATTGTTTACAACGATTACATATTTATAGATATGTTGTCAATATACGGATCTTTTGTCTTTTTACAGCATTGCAAATGGTACTACTTGTATCGCGCTGTAATCTGGTTCTCTTTTGATTCCTAGTAGAAATTCTTGTGGGTCATAATTGCCACTAGCTAGAACGTTGCTGACGCACCGTCCAAAAATCAGCTGAAATACGTCCTGATATCAGATAGAGATGTCTGTTATATTGACATAAACTATTACCACTTTTTATTGCAATTAAAGATACATAAACCTTACATATACTACATATATCATCCAAAGACATTTAGAACAACGAAATACAAATATCCTGTTACTTATGTAAATTATATCAAAGATGACATGAACGATATCGGTAGGACTAATATCCAACGATCAGCCCCAAATCCGCTTACGACTCAATGTGTATCCGACGAAATTCGCTCAAAACCAAAAAACTACTTTTATAAAATAGTATGTATGCTATGAATTTATTTTAGTCTTTGAAGCTGGGTTTGATTTAACTGTTATCTGGAGATTGTTATAAAAGAATGTTATTAACAACCGCAAATGATAGTAGATACTAAGTAAACCCGTAGTCAACCAAAACCCGTATCGAAAAACAAACACAAACAGTACAGGAATATAAAAGGGTTGACACACTTTTGAACGGTCTGTGGCAAAGGTTCACTGGGGATTTAAATATAGATATACAAATCGAACAGGAAAAGCCGCATTCAGGACGACCAGTCAGCCCACAAACACACGCAGAACAAAGAACAAATTTAAGATGAATAAAAGGCCAAATAAGACATCACAAACACAAAAGGGTTGACAATAGGGCTACCGCCTTGGAACGGCAGAGGCCATGGTGGCAAAAATGGCAAAAAATAAACAAAAAATCCTCGTCATGAACTTAGAACCCAACAAGGCAGCATTAATAGGCAAACTCTATCATGGTTCATGAAAATACTGATTGGCTATTGAGGGATATTTAAAAACGCAATATAAACCTCCGACGTCACGTCCATCAATCCGTTCATAACGTCATTTTAAACGATTTTCAACGTCGGAAAGCATCCAAAGATTACGTTGTTTTAAGACAACGTTACGTTCAAACAACAAATTGAACTTGTCTGAAACACGATAAAGCTGTATATTTTTCTTCGTTCTGGTGCTGAGAGATGGACGTACAATGTAAGTTGTGAGAATGTGTTTGTATTATGTTCAATCTCTCGAAAATTTGCGTATAAAATACATAAAAAAGCCATGTCTGATAAAAAATAAAACATTTCCAGCGGGTTTATATTGTGCGAGATCAAAACCTGGTGTTTGGGACTGAAAACACATCGAACCCGCGGGCTACGGCCTTACTATTGATGGTATTCAAGTCCGCCCACCAGGTTTTGATCTGGGACAATATAAACCCGCTGGAAATATTGTATTTCTCTAAATATTGTATTTCTTAAATAGAAACCAGGTTCTAATGAGCATCAATCCTCTATCTTGCCCTACTGTCATTCGAATTATATGACACTGTGTATATAAGAAAATCCCCGCCAAGAGTTAGTCTCTAATAACCTAGGCAGAATTAACAGGCGAATTAAGAATTAAGTATAACACATAGATGATCATGTATATATGAATATAAAAATACATATCGAAGTTATCAATGCATGGCGTGTGTGTGTGTATTCTATAAGGATTATAGTCCCTCCACCTACGACAGGCGTCCTACCTGACGATTATAGGCACAATGTCTGGACTTTTATCTGTGTGTTGTTGTGTGATGTGATGATATGTCTACTTGAAGCAGCGACACTCAATGGTTTCTTTATAGTGCTGCCACACTGAATACCACGCCGTAGTAGACATGATACCCCCACCCGCCAGTCACATTATTCTGACACTGGTCAATCAGTCGCAGCAATGCCATGGGCCAGAAGCCAGAGCAATAAGAGAATAAATATTATAAGACACCATTGTAGACAGTAAATTCTATTTCAGGACTTAGGTAAGAGTCATGATCGAGTCAACAACCTGTCTGCACGCCATGGTTATCGTACAATCAAAGAGAAACGTCCAGTATTACGGTTATTGAATAGAACTTTCTTTCTTTAGAACTAGATTCTGCGTGTATGTACAGATCTATTTACTAATACATGTAGCATGTAATCAATGGCTTTTAACGGTTACTATTGTTGGATATAAACACGTCCCATATACAAAATACCAGCACAAATTACCGAAGTACTTTTAGTGATCAAAGTGTAAACGAATAATGCTTACGCATAACAGAACCTATAGGATAGGCTTGAGAAGGAAAAAAAAGGATAATAAACCGTGTTAACATAATTAATCTCCGTCAAGCTTAACCAGAATGAGAACTTTACTTTGAGGAATTACATTGAATTGAACACTCCTTAGCCAGTGATTTTGAATAAACATGTTGGCGTTAAAACTTTCGCCGACAAATTAACTCTTTAAAGTCTCTGCAACTGCACAACGGAATACGTATGACATTTAACAAACAAGTATATAGTGGATCTTAGATGATATCTCATTTATTATTGAATTTAATTACAACGAGTTGGCAAAATGATATAATTCGAGGCTCTCAAAATGATATAATGCGAGGCTCTTGCCGAACATTATATCATTTTTGCTAACGAGTTTAATAAATTCAACAATGAATCGAGAACGAATGTGAGATTCTATTATTACATAACTTATAACGTCACATTACGTCAGGAAACGGACATTAAACATTAAGTCACGTCCATGACGTCATAACGTTATGTTATATCACTAGTGGAATATCGACAATAATGAATGAGGTGTTATTACACTCCACACCGCATGTTATGTGATAAAAGTAAAGTATACCCAATTGAAGGTAAACAAAATGTGGTATAAACACAAACCCCATTGCTGAAGTTTAACGACAGAAATGATTCACAGAACCCTTTTATATGAAAAGTAATGCATATTTAGATTAAGTCAATAATAAACTAAAATATGTTTACAGAATTATTCCCAATAATTTCTAGCAAAACAACATACGATTTAAAACATCCCAAGGTCAAATCATAATTGTTCTTGAAAGGTAATTTTACATGCAAACATAAAACGCATGCTTAGTGTTTGTTTGCGCACTGTAAACCATAATAAGGATCGCACAAATTTTGCATACACTTGATAAAATGACTGCATTTCCGAAAGACTACACAAACGGGATATCAGTACTAAACAACCGGTCCATAACTTGACCACTGATGAGCTACACGTTAAAAAATTTACATCCCTGCACAGTCAGACTTACATGACTTGTGCAACTTCTATGCATCTTCAATCAATATGATCACTGTGTATATACTTACTATAGCTGACTAATGGTGCCTATTTCTGTTAGAGGATATACCTGGATGCTGACTTTACTAATAACCTGTCTGTCTATATTAGGATAACCCGTAAATAGGGTGCTTCTTAGTTTTGAATGCACCTAGCACCTGGTTCTAACATCCAGCGGCATGCCTTCGCCAATAACCTAACTCAAGGCTGTCACCTCTTGTCGATACATATTTAGATTGTGACTGCTAATATCCTCGCATTTAATTACTCTTGAATTGCTGTATGATGTGACGCGATAGTCATTTGTTCAGTTAGTGTACGGTATATGGTATCTCCTATTTGTTGTGATGGTGTATTTGGTATCTGTTAGTAGTGCATGGTTAATATTCCTGTTTAGTTTTATGCGTATAATTAGATACTATTTTTACATTGAATATAATTTGATTCACTATATGTAACAGTTATCTTGATCTTACTTACTATCTAAAGTCTATACTTCTAGTTACCACCATGCAATTCGCATACAACTTCATATAGTTCCCATCACCCTCAAACGTATAACTTACGAGATCTCGTCAGACATGCACAGCCTAAACAATCCATAACTAATACCAGTCCTCAGTATCACCACCAATACATCCTACATCATCACACCTCCCAATCAACCCCACCACTATCCCCACAAATCAACCACTACAACTTCTCTCTTAATACCCACCACAAAATCATTACCTAGATATAAATCCTCCTATCCCAACTCATACCTACACCAACCCCTCCAATCCCTATCCCCCCCATTTATAAACCCCACTTAACCCTTTCACAACAACATCTTAACCCTTACAGTTCTCTAACCCCACACACCTCCAACCCTCCCATCACTACTTATAAAACTCCCCATACACTTCCCCAACTCGAACAAAACCAACCCCCACTACAAACCAATCACCCATACAATCTACATCACTCAAACCCTAATAAAACTCCAAATACAACTCACCACAACATATTCCTACAATCCTAACTCACATCCTCACCAATACCATATACTATCCACAACTACCATACTACTATACATAAGAAATCACAACTACACTTCCCCCATTACATATATACTACATATCAACTAACATCAATACAACACAACGACAACTATCACCAACTACTTAACATCTCTAACATCCCATTACTAACCATCAATACCTAAAACAAAAACATCCACTCTACCATAACACAACCATCAATACCCCCTTACACTACACCCCTTTATAACTATACAATACAACACCCCCTACAACATAACACTCACAACATACTAATCACCACAACTTCCCTATAAATCACCCTAACACACAACCCAACTAACATATAATAAAATTCACTACTCAAACCTACCAACCTCCTGTCACTTACCCCTACTTCTATCAATAATCCAACACCCCCATCACTCTATAAAACACCTCCAATCCACACTCCCCCTAAACTCACAATACACCTATCAATAATAGCACAAACCACCTAATCCCACCTACCTCAATACACAAAACTTATAACCTCTAAAAAATGACCCACACTTCACCAATATAACACTCCACCATTTAACAATATCAATTAACACTACCCTCACTAACACTCAATATCATATCACCCCCTCTATACACTCAAAATCCCCACCACACTTCTACCTACCCTCTAACATTCAAATTAAATAACCCCATACATACAAATACTATCCCCTCCACATATCCCTCCTCTTACTTCTAACAAAAACCATCACAAACCCTCCCAAAACACTCAATAACACATCCACCTCTAATCCTCCTAAACCCCCCCCCACCATTCAACTACCCCCTTCCTTAATCAAACAAACCCCCCAAAATACAAATAACAACTACCATTTCAACAAAATTTACAAACCACTTCCCAATCCTTACTCACCCCTAACCCTACTAATACCACTACTTCCTAATAATTAATCCATCAAAATTTTCTAACATTCAAACCCTTAAAAATACCCCCCACTAAACATTTCACAACTCCATCCAACTCTTCAACCCCCCACCCACCCTTCCCTTACATCACCCCTACATCACCTCACTAATCAACACACTCCTACTAATTACTATTCCCTTAAATTCCCTAAATCTAAACACCATAAAAAATCAACCCCACAAAACTTTACACAAATCACCACCCTATTTCTCAAACCCCTCCATTCATCCATTATAAACCTTCCTACTCCACCAACCCTTTAACCAATTACCTCTCCCCCATCCCTCATCCTCCCATCCTACTAACCCTACCACCCACCCATACCACACACACCCCAACCCCACAACCCCCACCCTTCACCACATACACTACTACACACCCACACAATACACCCACCCCCCCATCTACCTTTACCACCCCCATAACACCACAATCAACCACTAATCAAACCAACTTCCCACAACCTCACCCAAATACACCCCCCACCCTAACTTCACCAAACCCCAACTCCCCTAATATAAATCCTAACCCCTTATCCCACTTTTAACCAACATTACCTACTCACATATACCAACCAATAACAACCATACCTCCACAAATCAACAACCTCCAACATATAAAAATATCATCTACCCAACACAACTTCCACCCTCATCACACTTACTACTAAAAATCACTCACCCACAAACATCAATTATCAATCACATACAACCCAACCTTCTCACCACTCCTATTCTCACACATTCCCATCTTCCACCACACCAAAACAAACCCAAAACACCCCCCACTCCCTAACCAACCCAAAAAAAATCTCACCACCACATCACTATCCCAACCATTAAAATAAATCCATACACCCCAAACCTAACCACCACCAAAAATACTCCAACACTAAAAACCACTACCACATACTCCAAAAAACTCACACTAATAACTAATATACAAACATTCTACAAACCTTTAACTCCCCCAAACAAATTCCTCAAACATCAACAACCCCCAACCCAATAAACACAAACTCCCACCCCCACAATAACCAACAAACCTACATCCCTCCATCCTAATCCTTAAACACTCACTAAAAACCCTTCATCCCTCCCACCCAAACTACAACATATATACAAACCTCAAAACAAAAATACACAACTTTCCAACAACAATACCCCCAACCCACAACCCATCAATACTCTCCCCAACAACTCAACATAACATCACACACTCATAGCACTCTACCCCCCACCCGACCTCTCAAATCCCAACACTACCCCCTACATATAACAACACAACAAACAACCTTATCTCAAACATCATCACACCAAATCTAACCCCTACCCCCCCACAATATTCAATATACCTACAATCACACATTAACCAATCACACACTAATAAACCTAACCTCAAACATCCTCCCACTCAACTCAACACCAACACAACAACAAACAATACTAATATATACTTCAAATACAACACCCCTAAACACAACCACCTCACACTCACCCAACTACTAACAAAATCAACTAATAACAAAAAAACAACACAATCAACATCAATGATAACGCCACCAACAACAAAACAAATACCCAATCAAATACATAACTCCTACATATTCAATACACACCAACCCCCAACTATCAATACTCTGCCTAACCCCCCCACCTACCCCTCTACAATCCTCCTTTCACTAGCCATACTCTCCTTCACCTTCAACATAAACACCACCATATACCTTTACCACATCTCCCCCAGCTACCTTACAACTTTCATCACATACCACTAACATAACCTCTCCAAGTACATCTTTAATGCACTGCTACTCCGTTCCCATGCTACAAGCCTATCCACGAAAATTACACCTAACCCATAACCCATTTCCACCACCTCTCACCAACCATCCATCCCTAGACCTATATAAACATCTCCACACTGTCAAACTTCAACATCCCCATATCTATCACCCTATCCCCATCTATAAACTTCCCTACCCTTCAAACACCCAATATATCCTAACTACACTAGCTCAACAGAATACCTTATACATACTAGTATTTAATAAACCTACATCCCTAAAACTCCACTTCTACCCCAATGCTCAGTATACGACCGATAACTTATCACAACTCCTTCCAACTAAAACCCTTCATACTCAACCTCTTACGACAACCTAACATATACACACCCACAAGGCCACAAACCACTCTCTTACCTTGACTAACTGTATCTATAATCAACACAACTAAGTCGAGCACATTTAGACCACCACAATAACACCTAACATATTCCATCTATAATCCTCCACCACTTCGGCCAAATATAATACCGATAACCACAATCATATCACAATACCCTCATCCCTCAGCTTCAAATAACCTCCGTGAACACCTCTCAACATAGCAATGACTATCTAACCCTGAACTACATCAACCACATGTCCACATCAATTGAAATCCATGCACATTAATGTCCGCACCTAACCCTTTTTGCGATCTATTCTATGCCTCACGAAACAACTACTCCATATTTGTTATCCACTCAAGGACCAAAACTCTGGAGTTACTTGTCGATCTGGAGGTTATACGAACTAGACCCAGAGTCTCTATCAATCACACAAATCTGACATGATAATACCAGGTACTTAATCAAACTTCGGCGACTCTGATGTAGCAACGCTCCCCAACATACACACATAATCTAACTTCCCACTGACCATCACCGAGTTATCGTCGTTCTTGCTAGTTTTTTCTAACAATTGTCCGAGACTTCTTACACTTGCAACAAATCAATCTGGTACAAGTATGTAACAGAACCGCAATAAACACTCACAGGTGCTAGAGTGTTGACCTCCAAGCAGTTAACGGAATGCCGGACTGACGACCAACAGACCATGGCCTTATAGAGCTAACAAATAACACTAAAAGCAAACATACTGCACACAAATCATGACACTATAGCCGAACGTCGCACATATTGAATATCAACCGATCAACTTATAATTAGAAATCTGCCAACACTCATACGATGAGATCTGAATGACGATATAAGAACAAGAATGCTAATGTTACGCACAAGATTTCGCCTTTTCATGTTGCCTAATTTGAGGCGAATTCAGCCAGGAGGCATACTCTAATCATATACTTACCGTCTAACTGACCTAACACCTAGGGTAAGACTAGATGTATGGTGCCGTAAAACTGGTTTACACCCCAGTGTTAATTTCTATGTCACTTGTCAACGTTCTTAGACTAAGTTCTTGATGGCCATGCGTCCTTCCTTATCAATAAACACTAGACCATCACAAAGTATGCAGTGGTAGACATCTCAAATGAAGTAGATATTAGTGATACGTATGAGCATTGATTTTGTCGTTGATACCTTATTTTGTTGACTACCTCTACATAATAAAGGCTTTGTAAATATCATTCCATTACAGACGCGCACCTCGCAAAAACGCTAATTATATTTGTGCAGCACACAATCACGTATTCAGCTAATCATATCAATTTGGTTGTAATACTACATAACCGTAGATATAAAGACGAACCAGGACCAACATCACGCATACACAAACCACGGACCCCACCATACAGGTCCAAACAAACCAGGAACCCACATCACGACTCCCATCCAACACCAACAGAACCCCCCAACTACCCACGCATCACACACAAAAGTAACCACATAACAATCACCACCACACAGGCAACCACATCACGCGTCACCACAACCAGTAACAAATACCAGCGTCCCCAACACAACCCGCATTCCAAGGATAAATAAATGGCGCGGATCAATGACCATAAAAAATCAAACTGCTCGACAATAGGGTTACGCCTCTGATACAGTATCTTGGGACAGGCATGCCGCTGGCATATTACCCAGTTCTAGTATCGACTCACACCACTAAGAAGACTATATACGGTAACATAAACTATCAGACATGGATATAGAACCACATCCACGTACTTCACCTCACACACAAACTCAGCCCTTAACAGTCCAATAAGTATAAACCGATGATACTCTCAAGAATGCATAGACTCGATCGTACACAACGTCACATTACTCAGTGACTTTGCAGATGTAACATTAAATACACCTTATACATCATTTCCAAGTTACTGGACCTGATATCTTCGTACGTTATATCCGTTTATGTAGTCTTTCTGAGGACATTGATCTTTATCACAGATTAATCACACATCTGTCGATCCATACTTTAGGTTACCGTGCCGCACAACAACACTAAGCCTGCGGTTATAATGTTTGTATGTACAATTACCTTTTCAAGACCACATATGAATTAGACTTGAATGTTTATACAATCTATTTGGTTTTGCTATGAACTTTATTGGAATAATCTTGTCAAACATCATTTTAGTTTAATTATAGACATCTACTCTAAATACTGCATTACTTTTCATATAAAATGTTCTTGAATCCATTCTCTGTCTTAAACTTCAGAAATGGGTTTTGTTATAACCACCATTTATGTATCCATCAATTGGTTATACTACATTATTATCACCTAACAATGCGGTGTTGGGAGTGTACATACCACATACAATACTTTTCGATATATCCACTAGTGACTCTATCCCATACGTTCTGACGTACTGGACGTGACTAATGTCTAAATTCACGTTTCCTGCATACTGAGACGTTAATACAGTTATGTAATAAACTAGAACTCATACCTTGTTATCATCAATTGTTGAATTTCTACACCTCGTTAAGCAAAAATGATCATAATGTCTCGGCAAGAGCCTCATATCTATCCTTTTGAGCGCTCGCACTTATATCATTTTTGCCACCATCGATTAACTACAATTCCTAACACTAAATGAGTACTCTATCTAAGAACCACTATATACCTTGTTTGTAAAATTTCACTAGTCTTTGAATTGCAGTATGCAGCCTTTCAACGAGTTAATTATTCGGCGCACAGTCTATAACGCAACTGTTTATAAAATCAGCTAGATTGTTCAAGGCTATATCTAAATCATCCACAGTACATATTCATCATTCTGGATCAGCTTGCCGGAGATTACTTATGTTAACCCGTTTATTATCCTTTTTTTCCTCTTTCACGCTCTCTCCTATAGTGTTATGTTTCTGCGTCAAGCATTATTCCTTTCTACACTAGATCACTCAAAACTAACTTCGGTAATTAGGTCTGGTATTTTAATATGGACTATTTTATACACCAATAAACCGTAAACCATGAATACAATGCTACCCTTATTACAGTAAATATGCTGTAATCCCGCAGAATTAATTATCTCAAGCGAAAGCAAAGTTCTATTCAATAACCCGTACTAGTGGAGTTACTCTCATTGATTTGTACGATCACCCATGGCTGTGCAGAACCGGTTGTTGACCTACTCTATGAATCTTCCCTACTAAGTCTGACAAAGACTTTCACTGTCTACAATGGTGTCTAAAATATTTATTCTATACTTGCTCTGGCTTCTTTCCATGGCATAGCTGCGATGATTGACCAGTGTCAGAATAATGTGACTGGCGGGTGGGGGTATCATGTCTATACTCCGGCTTGGTATTCCAGTTTGGCAGCACTATCAAAGAACCATTGAGTTCGCTGCTTCAGTAGACATATCATACACATCAACACAACAACACAGAAAAGTCAGACATTGTGCCTATAACGTCAGGTAGGACGCCTGTCGTAGGTGGAGGTGGACTATAAACTCACTTAGAAATACCCCACACACGCCATGGCATTGAGTAACTTCGATATGTATTTTTATATTATTCATATACATGATATCCTATGTGTTATACTTAATTAAATTTCTGCCATGTTATTTGCTAGGATATTAGAGACTAACTCTTGCGGGGATTTTCTTATATACACTCGTGTCATCATAATTCGAATGACCAGTAGGGCAACGATAGGAGATATGATGCTCATTACGAACTGGATTTACTTTAAGACAACATAACAATATCAAGACAAACCAATATATCCGCGGGTTTTATACTAAGTCCATGATCACAAACTGGTGGGCTGGACTTGAATACCATCAAAAATCACTGGGCCGTACGGCCGAGGTACCCTGATGTGTATACAAGACTCACCAACACAGGTTAGACTCTGCCATATCACACCGCTGGAACAATTTTTATTTTTATATCAGAACATGGCTTTTTATGTATTTTATACGACAAATTTTCGAGAGATTGAACATACTACAAACAATTCACAACCTTACATTGTACGTCCCTCTTCCGCACAAACGACACGAAATATACCACGATTATCGTGTATTCAGACCCTAGTTCAATTGTTGTTTGAACGTAACGTTGTATAACACAAACGAACTCTTTGGAAGCCCTTACCGACGTTGAAAATCGTATTAAAATGACGTTACTAACGGTTGATGACGTGACGTCGGAGGTTATATTGCTTTTTAATACTACTCTCAATAGCCCCTAATCAGTCATATTCATGAAACTCGATGATATTTGCTATTACTGCTGCCTCTGTTGGTTATAGTTCATGACGAGGCTTTTTTTAGTTATTGTTTGCATTTATTGCCACCATGGCACTCAGTGCATTACCCAGGCCGGTAGCCTAATGTCACACCTTTAGTGTTTTTGATGTATACTTCTTGGCACTATTAAATACATCTTTCAATTGTTAATCTTGATTGAGTTTGATGTATTGTCGTGACCTGTCGCTTGCTGTCGATGTATCTCTTTCGATCTATGCATATATAACTACCTTCTCCAAATTCCTTACTAAGCCTAATCCAGTGACTTATTAAAGACTGTCACCTAGTCTGTACTATATTCTGTACTACGATGGTACTTGGTATGATACTCGGTTTAATAGTAATACACTATCATATCGGTATAACTAACACTCTCTATTAATACACACACAGATACACGATAACCTCAACCCAGCTTCACCGATCACAACACCCTTCAATCTCATATCATACTATATACCTATATAAAACTTAGTTTTATATGGTTTTGAGCGAATTATCGTGTCGTATACAACATTGATGCTCTTAAGCGGATTTGGGCTGATCTTTGGAATCTTAGTCCTACGATCAATCAGATACATGCATATGATATACATCTACACTAAGTAACAGGAACTTTGTACTTATCGTAGTTCTAACAGTCATTGGGAAGCTATATGAATGATGCACTCAACTACAGATACTGTATCTTTAATTCAATAAAACGAGACAAACTTGAATTTCAATGTCAATACTAACACGCATCTCTATAGCTATCTCAGGAGCGTATTCAGCTGATAATTGGACTGTGCCGTCAGGCAACGTTCAAGTAGTGGGCCAATATGACCACAAGGAATTTCTACTCGAACAAAACAGAGAACAGATTACAGCGCGAAACAAGTCAGTACCAATAGCACATGCTGTACAAGCCAACACGTCGTAAAATCTTGACAACTATCTATAACAATGTAATCTCGTCTGGTAAACCAAATAGTGATCTTTAACTTAACTTTACAGTACTACGAGTTATTTGACACGGGATATTGCATCTGTACAATGTCTTATAACGTAATACTGAGTTTGGACAATCGGACAAGCTCGTCGGATATCGTCACTATATACGAGTACGGAAATTGGCGATGTCGTACGATTGGAGGTTGGGAATAAAAGCCGTACGAACCCATATCCGAAAATAACGGAAACAGCGGTTGCGTAGTTCCGGCGTAATACCGACAAGTAGCAATTATAATACATAGTATAGTAATCTGTAATCTAATCGAGCATATCGGTATCTTACTCAGTGTATGCAGGATGAATATAACGCACAAACAAATAATGTGTATTCATTTATTTATCTCATTTATTATAATCACTATATTAGAACAATTAGCCATGCGTACAAAAAATAGATATAAACCCAGATGTATTGGATAATAAACTAGAATCCGTGCCGTACGTACATTTGCAGAGTAAGTAAATTCCGATATACCATGCGATATACAACTCGAAATCTTTTATCACATTACCATCATGGTTACTATCAACGGCGTTCACTAAATTCGCGATTAGAAAACAGATTAATATAACACTATGTACCCACAGACATCTTATTATCAAACCATACCAATTATTTTCATCAATTCATTTCAATATTTAATTTGGCATAACATTTACATGTGTATTGCCAAACAAGGCGACACTAATATACAATATATCAAGAGAATATCACTTCAATATAGAGAATGAGAAACTATGAAGAAATACTATTACAGCTGAACTGGTTCATCATTATTACGTTCTATAAATGGCACTTTATCACATTGTATTACCCACTTATCAATATCTGTGTTCAAAACGCGTTTACTATATACGGCAAATTTCGAACCATACTTAGAAACTTGACTACCGTTACATTAGATACATGTATTTCTTTTTATTTCTATTTTACTCTAACTCATAAATTCACAGTTATGTAATTGTTTTAGCTCCTATGGCCACACGAAAACATGACTCTGATTGATATTTCGAAAGGAAAGTACTGACATGTGTTTTACCGGCACGTCGAACCATAAATCAGTCATATTGTGCGCCAAACCAACTTGATGAAACAATGCAAGACCAATGCAAGTATACATAACAAATTACATGTAAATATATAAAAACTAAGGGCTGATACAGTGTAATTCAAACTCTGTATGTAACTATAACACAATGCCGTCAACGGGTATATCAAACAAGTAAGATATATCTAAGAAACATTATAATGATCTTATATAGTCTGATCTCTTTTTAGGAAATCTAACACACAGACTCAACATCTACAGTATCAAATAACTCTTTCATAGCTATAACCATCGTAGTACCGTTGACGCATAGGATCAAAGTCTACACCTGCCAATAAGCTGTGTTTGCCGTTAACGGAGCAAAGAGGGTAACTATACTATTTGGTAATTGCTCGCCTCTGTATACAATACATACTGAGTATAACGTGTATGCCTATCCTGCAACGGGCTTTTCGAAAGGCATCGAGATATACTGTATACGTATGATGTGACCAACTTCTCTGACACTCTTTCAACTATACAATAATTCTTTTGCAACTTATACACAAAGTAAACATCTCTACACTAGCTTCACTTATTTTATAAATTTGCTCTATGTCCGTCGGTCCATAACTCTGAATAATGCCTCAACGATTTCCAATACTATTATGCACAAATCTTC
Organism: Cyrtodaria siliqua; assembly: GCA_037043455.1. NCBI lineage: Eukaryota > Metazoa > Mollusca > Bivalvia > Adapedonta > Hiatellidae > Cyrtodaria > Cyrtodaria siliqua. The sequence continues at coordinate 2,076 of JAWPHD010007099.1, read as the reverse complement.
ACCACACTAGTACGCCAAACCGTTTTTTCCGGAATCAATACTTTCTGAGCGCACGTACCATCAGCACATTTCAGTGCTTTGATATGATATTGTTCCCCATGATGTGTATAAGCATAAACATATTAATCACGGAAGCACATTTTGCTGATGGGTGGATACTTGTTCTACTGGTGTCGTATAAGCATAAGCTATTACTCACGGTAGCGCTATAATCGACCGATGTTTTTCACTACTGATTTGATATATATAGAGGTTCTTACATGAGTCACTCGTTCATTATTGAATTTATTAAACGCAGTCTGGCCAAAATGACTATAATGCGAGTTCTTGCCGAGCATTATTCTATTTTTATGCTAACGAGTTTAATAAATTCAATCATGAATGAGAACGAATGTCTCGATTCTATATATCACATCTAACCCGCGAAACCCTACATCAAACCGTGGAATTGGATCATAGTCCTTTTTTTTGACAAGGGCATACTAGACTTATTTGCAATACTTATATAACTAGTCTGTACTATCGAAAATACTAGAATGGTGCTAGTCCAACTCCCACACTTCAAGTTATGCATGGTTTGTTTATTGTTTGTATGGTGTTTTACGTCATTTTCAACACATGTAAGGTTATATATGACGGTCGATTTTTACTGTGGTGGAGGCAGACCACCATTTTTTCCTGGGTAGACAGTACTGTACACATATTAATATTGGTAGCGCATGTCGACTGTAGTTTAATTTGTCCTTAATACTCGGTAGCGAACTATAGTATGATATTTGGGAATGTGTCAAACTGGCATCTTATCAGCTATCTAGGGATTGATTTATTATAAAAGATAAATGTTTTCTTGTCTGCGTCGATAGCATCAATCCGTGTGTATAATCCAAGTACAACGTGTTGTTGATCTAACATTTAGTGTACGTCTAATGCGGGAGAAGTCACACCACTCCCTGGCAGAACGTTTGAAAAGACGTTGCATGAACATAAATGTACTGTATCTTTTAAGTATGTCGATTAGGATCATGTGTACAACCAATGTAACTCTATTTACATGTTTTATGCGGATCTTAGTCATTACTGATCTGATGATGTGATGCATATAATTTTTTTACAAAGTCGACTAGGTCATTCTATCAAGGTAATAGGTAATAAGATAATAATATGACTAGTGTATGCCAATGTACATAGTGTGCATACTCATATTACGTCGAAGTATTCAGAGATAGTATGCATAACTTTAACTGTATACCCAATAGGAGAAGACCCTCCTTGAAGGGTTCGTTTTCTAATTATAGGTTAGAAATGCTCATAATTGACAGACCTAAATCTCTGCTAACTTTATCTAGTTTGGACTGGACTTAGTTTTAGGTATGTGAATTCAGAAATAGGTTGTGATAATCAAAAATAAATGTACGCTATACACAAAAATCATCATTGAAGATTTGATGTTGAATACAAGATTATACACGAAGAAACGATCATAACCTGATTTAAAATATGTTATTGCCACATAACTTGTTACATAAGAATAATATCCACATATATACAATAGAAATATTATTATGGCACAAATGAGTCGGGTAACAAGTTCTACCAACATTAGTTTTAACCCTTCCCAGTTAACATCTTGACAATTGCTAATGCGTATGGCTGAGTGAAATACATTACAATAATTACAATGGCAATAATACATTTAGAGAGAGAGTGATGAATAGTGAAACAACAACTATGTGAGCAGAGAGAGAGATGAGAGAGAGAGAGAGAGAAGAGAGAGAGAGAGAGCGTTTTCCTACTCTCTAAGATTCCAATCAGTTAGAAACACTTAACGCTTATTAACAGAGTATACATGTTACATCAACTGCTATAGCTCCTATAACTTGAGATATGTAATAACAACAACCACAACAACAGCAAACACTACAATGGTATGCTTAGTGTGTCGACATGTGTCGGAGAATCAGAACCTATGTAAACCTATGTGTTTCTCTATATATGTTTGAACTGCTACGAAGAGGGATTTATTTTCCCTGTCAGTTATCTGTTCACGACCATAAAGGTAGTGTGCTTACATTTAAC